>JBBPBX010015332.1:31027-49622 GCA_038048925.1 Garcialebias charrua | reverse complement strand
TGCTCGCTGCCTGGGTTGGGGACCTCCAGGGCGCGTACGGTTCATCTGTACCCAGGAATGAGTGCTCGCTGCCTGGGTTGGGGACCTCCAGGGCGCGTACGGTTCATCTGTACCCAGGAATGAGTGCTCGCTGCCTGGGTTGGGGACCTCCAGGGCGCGTACGGTTCATCTGTACCCAGGAATGAGTGCTCGCTGCCTGGGTTGGGGACCTCCAGGGCGCGTACGGTTCATCTGTACCCAGGAATGAGTGCTCGCTGCCTGGGTTGGGGACCTCCAGGGCGCGTACGGTTCATCTGTACCCAGGAATGAGTGCTCGCTGCCTGGGTTGGGGACCTCCAGGGCGCGTACGGTTCATCTGTACCCAGGAATGAGTGCTCGCTGCCTGGGTTGGGGACCTCCAGGGCGCGTAGGGTTCATCTGTACCCAGGAATGAGTGCTCGCTGCCTGGGTTGGGGACCTCCAGGGCGCGTACGGTTCATCTGTACCCAGGAATGAGTGCTCGCTGCCTGGGTTGGGGACCTCCAGGGCGCGTACGGTTCATCTGTACCCAGGAATGAGTGCTCGCTGCCTGGGTTGGGGACCTCCAGGGCGCGTACGGTTCATCTGTACCCAGGAATGAGTGCTCGCTGCCTGGGTTGGGGACCTCTTACCGGTAGCTTTTTTAGATTTCCATGGTATTCTATTTTTTTTGGAAAGGGTCTGTAAATGGGGGCGTGGTGGCAAAGAGACGTTGAGCGTGTGATCAAAATGTTACTGGTCCAACTCCCTGGACCAACAACATCAAAAATATGGATGGGAAAGGTGAAATTTCCACACCTACCTCCACCCTCATTTGCCTCACTCTGGGCTCTTGATCAAAGCCCTTGACCTCCACCATCTGCTCCCCTGTGTACCCTAGATGGCAGCTCCCTGCTCCACACAGAGGGCTGTGGTAGCTCAGTTGTCTGTGTTTGCATCAGGAAAAGTGTTGGTTACGTATTGTAACCCCAGATTCTGAGTGTAGGCATAGAAGCCACGCCCTACTGGGTTTATCCCCTGCGCTTCGCGCAAGCACTGAAGACTTCTAGTCCATGCCCACCTGCTGTGGGCCACACCTCGGTCACTATTTAAGCGGCCATTGACCGAGAGACTGCTCCCAAAAAGGCAAAAAAAAATCAGCCAAATGAGAGCCAGTGAGGCCCCGAGGCTTAAAGGGCTACGCCTACACTCATAGAATCTGGGGTTGCAATACGTAACCAATGTTCTATTTTGTGTAGGCTCTGCCCTTTAAGCCATGCCCTATTGGGTTAAAGGTGGAGCAGGATATGGTCCATGCCTCACTGGGTCTGATTGGAAACCATAACACACTCTGACAACCGCCACACCTCAAAAAGCATGAAGATGCACTGTCAATTGAGACAAAAAGGTACATAAATATAGCAGGTGGACAATCCTCATCATCTGATGGTAAATGAATGACTCTGAATTCATAATCAGAATCAACAAGATAGATAAAACTGTGTTATTTATCAATAAGTCTATTGACAATGAAAAAGCAATTATTCTGCTACAACCCTGAGAAGGATATGTCAGGGAGGAGCTGGAAACGTCCTGTAAATAACAACAGATAAGGGGAGTCGCAGATGACCACGAGGCCATCTGAACAGATGTCTTGCACAGAAGACCTCCGTGCAAGGCTGTGGAACTGCAATCCCCCTAGAGAAGTGAACTCTTATTTGTTCAGGAGGCTGGAGGCCAGAAAGCTGAATGCCAGAGAGATGGCCTCACATAGCCTATGTGACAACCGCTGAGAAGACAAGGTCGACCCTGAGATTGTCCTCTGAGAAGCACAAAAAGCTGATCAGATTTAAGCATTGCAGCAGTGCGTGCCACAAAATACTTTAGTGTCCGCATCGGACAAAGCAAATGTAGGCGTTCTTCCTCTGCACTAATGTGAGGAGGGAAAACAAGACAGTTCAGTGTAATGACTCTAAAACTTGATTGAACATGTCATGCTTTAGGGCTAAAAGCAGGGTTTGGTATAAGTTCAGTTAAACTCCCATCCCCTTGAATCTTTTTTTTAAGAGAAGGAGAAAACAGGTAGGCGCGACGTCATTTACTCTTTAGCCAAAGTTAGAGCCAGCAACAGAGCTGTTTTAAAGGATAAAAAACTTGAACTGTATCTGGTCTAAAACAAGTCAAATGAATCCCTAGTTAGTGAACTTAGCACAGTTACTAGGTCCCATTGTGTGACTAAGGTACGTGAAATTGGACTAAGATGACGAGCACCCTTCAGAAAATGTTTCAATAGGTGATGATAAAAAATTGTTCTGTCATCGAACCCCTTGTGGCAGGAAGAATCGCTGCAGCATAGGTTATAACCGTCCTGAGGGCTAAATTTCTGACCAGCCCTAACTGTAAATATAGGAAGATGGAACCTAGAGAAAAATAAGATGGATCCAGCTGTCTTCCCAGGCACCATCGCTGACAAGCAGCCCATTTTGACGCATAAACACTTTGCACGTGCTCGCTGGATAGTGCATATGACGTATTTTAGAAAAACCAAGACTTTCTAAACAATCAAGTTCAGCAACCAGACCAGTAGATGTTGACCTATCACAGGAAAACTCTTTATTGTTGTAGCACCGGAAACCATTGTCCGTTCAAGTGCTCTGGGGTGATCAGAATCACTGATAACACCATCTCTCTCACCCTTTCCACTAGCTCTGATGGCAGCTGGATTGGTGGAGAAACATAAAACAGTGTTTGTGGGACACGGTTTGTGTGCGAATGCGTCCATCCCCAGCAGGGGTTGTCCAAGGGGCTTAAGGAGAAGAACAAAGAGCACTGAGCATTCTCCCGAGTGGCCAATCTAGCACGTTGGGGGGTGAAAAGCCACCCGCAGCGATTTTAAGTGTGTGTGTGTGTGTGCGCCCAACAGATAAGATTTCCGGCTATGTTCAGCAACTGCTGAACAGTTGCTGAATAACTACTAGCAGGTCTCTCTTGTAAATGAGTCCACAAGGCCCAGTGAAATTTACCTGACTAACACTAGGAATACCAGAATATTCAGATGATTACTACCCTTACCAGAGATGGTCAAAAAACAGTTTGAGGAATTTTCACCCCTGGAGACATTGAGCATGCATTAGGGAGACTTTTCTTCTGCATAAATGCTAAACAGGGTGGGGGGGTAGATGAGTGCTGTTGCTATTAGGAAAATGCCTTGGGGGGCCTTGAGTTCCAAACATTCCAATGTAAATGTAATTGCTAATGACAACACCTTCTGCAACATCTTCTGTGTTGAAACACTCTTGACTTGACTTCACTCACTTCAGTGTGTTGGGAGAGCAGCAGATATGGTAAAGTTTTATAAAACACATCAAGTTTTGGACATGGTACTGAACGATGTCAACCCCTGCGACTCAGATGGGGAAGAAATAAACTTTCAGATGAGTTCTGATTCTGAAATTTCTTCTGGTAAGATTTTTTACAATTTCTACTTAGCCAGTTACGGTTGTTGTGTTTTATGAAAGAGGTACATTGTAAAAACTACCATCTTGATAAGTTACAATTGTTCAAGAATATTATTCTTGCTTAATTTGAGCAATTTTGACTTGTTTTTTGACTTAAAACAGGACAACGTGCCTAGATATGTTGTTTTTAACATGTTTTTATGAATGTTAACATGAAAAATGTATTTATTCCTAGCAGCTGAGGGGTTTGTTTTGTTGTGTAAATTTCTGTAAAAAATATCTGGACCTATTGGCATTTTTTGTAGAACAGGGGTCAACCTGCGGCTCTGGAGCCACATTTGGTCCCTCAAAAGTGGCTCTTTCAAGCTTTGATCAAAAATAACTTTACACTGAATTTTATTTGTTCTAATAACAACAAAAATGGCTAGTTTTAGCAGTTTTTCCTGTCATTTCCTTTGCAAATGTATGAATACCATAACAAATAGAAGGAGTAAAACATTTAATAAACATTTATTTATTCGAAGCAGGATATTTAATTTTTTCCACAATCAAAACAATTTACCTAGACCTGCATATTTCATTGTTTTTTTTGTTTTTGTTTTTTTTTTGGGGGGGGGGGACACATTATTTTTCCTTCTTTACAATATGTTTCAGGATTATAATTCAAATACTACATTTGTGTTAATTTCCCATTATTGTGACCTTTCAGAGTCAGAGAGTCTTTATTGTCATTTGCACCGCATGTGGTACATGTGATTCACTAATCAAATCTCAAACACATTGTCCTACAGATGAGGAGACTGAACCACCTCCTAATGCAGATGAACAAAATTCAACAGCTGACACCTCACCACCTCCAGGCGAAGATGAGGACAATTCACCTCCTCCAAAAAAGAGAGGTCGGATGGAGAGACACGAGTGGATTACAGAGACCGCAAAAGATGGCACAGTGTGGCGTGAAGAACAGCTTGGAAGACCTCTGAATCACAGCCCTATTGAATGCTATCCCACGGATGGAGAGCCAACACCTTTGGCGACAAGAAAAGTGTCCAGTCGCTTACAGAGTTTCCTCTGTTTCCTCTCTATGGAAATGCTTATGACCATACAACACTGGACTGTACAACATGCACGCCACACACTTGATGGAAACTGGTTCATGGCCATCCCAGAACTAAAGGCATTCATTGCAATCCTCATCCTGCGAGGGATTTTCCGCCTTCCAGCGGTACATGACTTATGGTCTGCAACACTGGGAGTGCCTGCCATCAGCAACATTATGGCTCGAAACCGCTTCCAGGACATCATGCGGCACCTACGCTTCGATGACAAGGACACACGCGAAGAACGAGTCGCAAATGACAGGTTTGCTGCAGTCTCTGGTATTTGGAAGGCTTTCGTTGACAACTGCATCACTTTTTACAACCCAGGAAGGCACATCACTATAGATGAGCAACTGTTTCCAACTAAGACCCGTTGCTGTTTCCTGCAGTACATTGCTACAAAACCTGACAAGTTTGGCATAAAATTCTGGGTGGCATGTGACCTGAAATCCAAGTACGTATGTAACATCATCCCCTATCTTGGCAAAGACCCCAGTCGTCCCACCGGGGAAAAACTATCTGAAAATGTGGTGATGAAGCTCATGGAGCCATTTATGGACAAAGGCAGAACTGTTACCACAGACAATTTTTTCACCTCATTGAAGCTAGCAAAACGACTGCTTGACCGGAAGACCACCCTCCTTGGCACAGTGAACAAGATTCGCCGTGAGCTTCCAGACTCTGCCAAAAAGACTATTGACCGTGAGGAATTCAGTACGAAGGTGTTTTCAACCTCTGGTGCCACACTGACTGTTTATGTGCCCAAACGGAGAAAGACTGTCTGCATCCTGAGTAGCATGCACAGTGTGGTGGACAAAGGGGACACCCTGAAAAAAAAGCCTAATACGGTCACTGACTACAACATCCAAAAATGTGGTGTTGATGTCATGGACCAGATGGTGCGAAAGTACACTGCACGTTCAGGAACACGGCGCTGGCCAGTCGCTGTGTTCTACAACATGATTGACATTGCAGCTTTGAATGCATATGTGCTTTTCAAGGCATGCACTGGGGTCGATGAGAGACGAACAGACTTCTTAGTGAAGCTTGCAAGAGAGCTTGCACAGTCGTATATGGCAGCCAAGGAGGTGTGTAAGGAAAACATTCCACCGCAACCACCTACACCTGACACAGGGAAAATAAGGGGATCGTGCCAGGTTAAACGTTGCTGCAAGACTAACCGTGCCAGTCATCGTTGTGTTTCTTGTAACAGATTCACATGTGGCAAATGTAGAAAGGAGATGTTATGGCAATGCCAGGTGTGTTCTGACATTCTGTACGTGTGATGAGTCTCTTCACTGGAAGAAATGTCTGTATAACCATTGTTGCATGCTTATTTTCTTTTGTCTTTTATTACTTGCTACATAGTTGATAGGTTACATTTCCATTTACAGATGATTTTGATACCATATTATTGCATGCTTATTTTCTTTTGTCTTTTAAAAACTGCTGTAAGTTCAAATAAAGTATGTCAGCTTCACATTATTTCAGTGTTATTCATTGTGATAATCTTTGTCGCCGCCTAGGTCGACGAGGAGGCAGAGGCAGGCGCCTTTAGATAAAGTTCACCAATACAATCCCCCCTTCAGATAAAAGTAACCAATACAATCCCACCTTTAGATACAAGTGTCCAATACAGGTAGTCCTCGACTTACGGCATTTCGGCTATACGAACGGGTGTAGAAATGGAACTCGTTCGTAAGTCGGGGATCACCTGTACAATCCCGCCTTCAGATAAAAGTGACCAATATAATCCCACCTTCAGAAAAAGGTGGCCAATACAGGTAGTCCTCGACTTACGGCTTTTCGGCTATACGAACGAGTGTAGAGATGGAACTCGTTCGTAAGTCGGGGATCACCTGTACAATCCCGCCTTCAGATAAAAGTGACCAATATAATCCCACATTCAGATAAAAGTGGCCAATACAGGTAGTCCTCGACTTACGGCGTTTCAGCTATACGAACGAGTGTAGAGATGGAACTCGTTCGTAAGTCGGGGATCACCTGTACAATCCCGCCTTCAGATAAAAGTGACCAATATAATCCCACCTTCAGAAAAAGGTGGCCAATACAGGTAGTCCTCGACTTACGGCTTTTCGGCTATACGAACGAGTGTAGAGATGGAACTCGTTCGTAAGTCGGGGATCACCTGTACAATCCCGCCTTCAGATAAAAGTGACCAATATAATCCCACATTCAGATAAAAGTGGCCAATACAGGTAGTCCTCGACTTACGGCGTTTCAGCTATACGAACGAGTGTAGAGATGGAACTCGTTCGTAAGTCGGGGATCACCTGTACAATCCCGCCTTCAGATAAAAGTGACCAATATAATCCCACCTTCAGAAAAAGGTGGCCAATACAGGTAGTCCTCGACTTATGGCTTTTCGGCTATACGAACGAGTGTAGAGATGGAACTCGTTCGTAAGTCGGGGATCACCTGTACAATCCCGCCTTCAGATAAAAGTGACCAATATAATCCCACATTCAGATAAAAGTGGCCAATACAGGTAGTCCTCGACTTACGGCGTTTCAGCTATACAAACCGGCGTAGAAATGGAACTCGTTCGTAAGTTGGGGATCACCTGTACAATCCCCCCCTTCAGATAAAAGTGATCAATGCAATCCCGCCTTGACCGTGGAATAGGTGACAGGTGACAGGACTTGCAGTCTCCCCTAGCAACTTCATCTGCCATAGCAACTGATTCTGTAGTCTGTGATATAAATGGCCTCATATGGCCAAGGCTGCACAGAAGTCTGTTGGAGTCAGTCTCCCCACCATCACAGACATTTACACCTCCAGATGCAGGAAAAGAGCCACCTGCATCATGAAAGACCTCACTCACCCAGCACACTCACTCTTTGTCCCACTCCCCTCAGGACGGAGGTTGAGGAGCATCAAATGTAGAACCACTAGACTGAGGAACAGCTTCTACCCTGAGGCTGTTAGACTCATGAATAAATAAAAATAAAATATAAAATAAACACTGCAAAATATCACGTCATGCTGATGCTGATCTGTTTTCTTGTTGCTATGTTCATCTGTGTTCATCTGTGACCATCTGCTCATACAAACTCATGTTCGTGCTGCTGTTTATTTCCACTATATTAGGCTTAGTGTATTACTAGTTGATGTTTTTCTTAGTTTATTCTAGATGTTATTACTGTTTTTCTCTTGCATTTGTTGTTGGATGTAACTGGGACCCCGTGTACATAATCTCGTTTTCATCCCATGTACCACATGCGGTGCAAATGACAATAAAGACTCTCTGACTCTGACTCTGACTCTCTGATATACATACCAATGGACGTGATAATGCTAATTCAATCTCGCAAGTCGGGGACCACCTGTACAATCCCGCCACCTTCAGATAAAAGTGGCCAACACAGGTAGTTCTTGACTTGCGGCGGCTTCAACTTACGGCGTTTCAGCTATACGAACCGGCGTAGAAATGGAACTCGTTCGTAAGTTGGGGATCACCTGTACAATCCCCCCTTCAGATAAAAGTGACCAATGCAATCCCGCCTTGACCGTGGAATAGGTGACAGGTGACAGGACTTGCAGTCTCCCCTAGCAACTTCATCTGCCATAGCAACTGATTCTGTAGTCTGTGATGTAAATGGCCTCATATACATACCAATGGACGTGATAATGCTCATTCAATCTGTCATTTTACAGTCTCCCATGGGAGCTATAGGTAAAATATGTACAAGTACATATGTTTGGTAGTCCTAGTGCTAAATAAAGGTTGAATGAAAAATTGGGCTGAACGCATACGCCCTAGTGATTTATGTACGTGGCCGCTAGTGTTTCAGGACATTGTATACTGTCAGTAGCTCCAGAACGTTTATGTGAAGGAACGTACCTGGCAACCACGACCCCCCCTACTGACTGTGACAGGCAACTGCCGTTCCATCCGGAAAAAGGATGCGTCTGTTTGAATGACGTCGCTTTGCCCAGGGGAACTCCGTCTGACAAGGTCCTGGGATTCCCCCTAAAGACCAGGTCCATCTCAAATAAACTTTTTGACTAGTCAACAGTAAATGTGACTGATCCAAACTCATTCTTTGATATCTAATTACGGATAGTCAGACTACACGATTTTATGTTAAAAGAACTTGCCATACCGGGGCATTCTCACAGACGGAGAAACCATGACCCGGCGCCATTTGTGGTGTACTGGGTCAATTTTCTAACGTAAAAACCATCTCTGAAAACCGGCGCATGTGTAGTAAAATTATTTTCACTACTACGTGAGCGGCAGCCATAATTGATAATCTCATTATAACACTGGCGCTAACCTGTGAGGCTGACTTACTGAAGAAGTGAGGTCAGCGACTCTTTCCTTTGTTCCGATAAAACAGCTGTCATGTTGGTAGAGCAGAGGTTTTTCCCAGGAAAAAAAACTTTCTGAGCTGGTGTTACAGAGCCCTTTTCTCAGTTTATGGTGAGAAACCAGCGGGACGGGTTATACACTAGTCTGAGCTTCTGCTTCCTCTTGGAGTGAGACAGAAGCAATCGATCCTCGAGCCTAGAAAAAACAGAATTTTCATGTTCCTTGAACGTGGCGGTTGAACACTGCCCGATAACTTTCGTGAAAGTTCGGGGGGTGAAAGCGTACCGACGTCATGCAGTCGTACTGGTAGCAAACCTCTAGAAAGCAATCCTGAGGAATTCCCTGTGTATGTTTATGAATTAAATGTGGAAAATGCGTCTCTGTGATCGATTGAGACGAAGCCATCTCCTATGTCACGTATTCGAGAATACATTTTATCATCAGGACATGGAAGGAATGACTCACATGAAATGTTTGTTGAAAATCGACAAATCCAGAAACTGCCTGATTCTTTTGAAAAACAGGAAACGTTTTGAATAGAAGCCGTTCAGTCCTCACCTCACCCGAGGAGACTCGGGAAATGACGTGTTTCGCTAACAGCTCCAACTGTAGCGCCGCGCCCTGAGCTGAAGATGTGAGTTTTGTCTCAAAAACTCCAATGAACCTGGGTAGCGTCTCTGTAAACTGCAGAGTGTAACCAATTAGTCATCTTAACCAGTTTATAGAGCTGGTCTGAGCCAGACTGCCCTGTAATTTTTCAACGGTGCGGCCAAAAAGTTCTACCCAGAGGAATAGCCTGTCCTCTACCGCCGCCAATTGGACAGAGTCCGCATTGGCCCATAGGAGGCTCTGAAGGGGGCGTTTACCACACGTCCCGTAACGACCCTTGCTGCACCTGTTTGACTCATGCAGGTCTGATAAATGTCGCCTCGTGATGGATCGGTGGTTTTACCTATCTCTGTCTGGCTTGTGGGAGAAAGAGATGAAAAAAGTCCTGGCTGAAAACTACTGTTCTCAGACAGGCTCATGTGTTTTAACAGAGTTTGATAGCAGGAACAACAATCTGTCTGACTCGTCTGCACGTTTCCCGCTCTGTGTCTGATGACGCGGTGCGAGCGGACCCCTGCGTCATGTGGGGGGGCGGGGCTGGAGGGTTCACAGAAAGCTTTCTGCCTGCGTCTGCAACCCGGCTCTCTGCTTGAACACAATGGAAATATACACTTTTCTGTTTAACTCTGACAGATAACCTCATGTCAATCTCCTTACCCGTGTAGGGAAGGTGCTAACGTGCCCCAGGGCAAGGGGTTCAGCATGTTTGAATAAAAAATACTGTTTTTCACGACAGTCTCTTTATTTTGCTCAGAACACGTAGTGACATCGCACACATCTGCAGCACACTGACATTTTGTACTGGCCTTTTCTCGTGTCCCGGTGTTGACCGGCCCATGAAGGCTGATTGCGTCCGCTTCCTCTAAAAGTCCCGGTTCTGTGGAAGGACTGGGATGGGTGCCCTCTTGTTGTAACTAGCGGTGGCGGCACTACAAGCTCGATGAAGGTGAAGAGAGTCGTTGTTGCTGCTGATGAAAAGCTCTAGAATGTTCTCATGGCGCACAGGTCCGCGGGCAGAACAAGGGTTGCCCGGAGGGAAAAAACAACATCCTTCAGGTTCCTGGGAACCACCATCTCACATGACCTGAAGTGGGAGCTCAACATCACCTCCATCCTCAAAAAGGCCCAGCAGAGACTGTACTTCCTACGCCAGTTGAGGAAGCTGGACCTGCCTCAGGAGCTGCTGATCCAGTTCTACACTGCAGTCATTGAGTCCATCCTGTGTACATCCATCACAGTCTGGTTTGGAGCAGCCACAAGGCAGGACAGGAACAGGCTGCAGCGAACAGTGAGGACAGCTGAGAAAGTCATTGGGGCTTCACTGCCCTCCATTCAGGACTTGTACCACGCAAGAACCAGGAAACGGGCTGGAAAAATCATCACAGACTCCACACACCCGGGTCACAACATGTTCCAACTCCTCCCGTCTGGCAGACGCTACAGATCTCTGTCCACTAAGACTGCCAGACACAAGAACAGTTTCTTCCCCCAGGCCATCACCATCATCAACAGCTGATCATCAGACATCCATCAGCGTGACCCCCAACCCATTCACAACCTCCATGTGATGTGAATCCTTCTGTATTTTGTGTATTATTTGTAAGTTTTTAATGTAAAGTATCTGTATAGTTTTTAGCATTTTTAGAGAGACACTTTCTAGAGAGACATGAACAGCCGGAAACAAATTCCTTGTGTCAACATACTTGGCCAATAAACCTGATTCTGATTCTGATTCTGATTGTTGCTCACCTGCTCGGTCATCTCTGAGGATGAACATAGTTGCACGGACACTGATAGTGGCCCCAAAAATAGTCCCTTTGGCGAGATGGGGCTTCATACCAGTTTTCTGCTCACACAATCAGGGATGGGTCAGGAAAGTTTAGTCACACGTGTCTCAGGAAAACGATGGTCCAAGCTGAAAACGAGCCGAACATGTCGTGAGCACCGTGCATAAGCTTGTGATCATGTTGATAGCAGCTCCAGCCATGTCGTGTTTGGGCTCGCTCAGATGCTGAGCCTGAGCGCCAAAAACGTGAAATAAATCGCAGTCACACCAACCTGAGAGGAGCATGTGTGAATGTTGTCCTGAAGCCTGGTGGAGCTGGGTGCTGACGTGAAACTGGTTTCCCGACGTGTTTAACTGGTCTCAGTACAAACCTGCTGGGCTCCAGCGGTGTAACAGCAGAGAAAGCCTGGTCCGTGTGCACATGTGTCTTCATGGTGGGAGCGCAGGATGACACAGGGCTCGTGATTTCAGCGGCTCATTGTCCACACTCTGCAGCAGGGAGTCCACGTCTGAAAAGCTGGGACAGATTGCTCCCTCTGGCCGCTGTTTTTAGCGGCGAATCCTTCTCCCAGTAGCAAAGGGTGAAGCCTGAGTGGTGCGTTCAGGGACCTTCAGCCCGTACACATGCACACGGCCCACCTGATGATGTCCGAGAGAGCGTGGAGCAGCCATCCCACGTGTCCTACTCATCTGCGTGGGTGGCGTCTGTCCTACGTCATCAAGAGACGGCGCTCGGCTGTTACACGTCACCGAGTCAGAAGGTTGGAGAAGCGCTGGGTCAGATTCTTCAGCTGGGCAGCCAGGACCTAGCGCATCGGTCGTGGCGGCCATGCCAACCATGACTTCTCCCTCGGTGGGGGGTATGGCCGGTCCCGCGATTCCCAGAGGAGATGGCGGGATGCAGCGGCTAGTCATCTCCAGTAGGTGGAGAAAAGGCAAAGCCGGGTCTAAACCTTCGTGAGGAACGGGCCGACCACACTAGCTACCCCTGTGGACGCGTAGACCGCCCGCTTCTAACCACAGGCTGAGCGGAGCGTCCACCTTCGGTTGAGCCTCCGTTGCCACGTGGACAGGGGAGGTCAAACCGGAGCTCTCTTTCCTCCTCCGTCAGGAGCTGGCAGGCTGAGCAGGCGGTGCTGAACCATGGCCTGCTATGAGTGTTGGACTCCAAAGCACACCGCACAGAGTGGGTGCCTGTCCGCCGCCAGGATGAAGCCAAATTCACATCCTGTGCATCTCTTGAAGGTCGTTTGAAAGATATGTTGTCTTGTGGAAAAATCTTCATTAGTGATAGACGTAAAAAAAATTTAGGGAGCAGTCTCTCGGTCAATGGCCGCTTAAATAGTGACCGAGGTGTGGCCCACAGCAGGTGGGCGTGGACTAGAAGTATTCAGTGTTGGCGCGAAGCGCAGGGGATACACCCAATAGGGCGTGGCTTAAAGGGGGAGCCTACACAAAATAGAACATAAGGATTTATGTACACATGTACATTAAGCATATTTTGTCTGCTTTGCAAATATATCAAGCTACTACTGTATATGTACCGTATTTTCCGGTGTATAGGTCGCACCTTTTTTATGTTTTTTTCAAGGCCTGCGACCTATAATCCGATACGACCTATTTATGGATTTTTTTCCATATTTTTAGACCAATTTTTGACTCAGATATCAGCCTTTTTCCCTTTGGCAGAAAAATTGTGCAGTACCACTTTTGGCCACTAGGGGCGCTGTGGCGCTGTGCAGTACCACTTCCATTGGAGTACACAGACCCAAGAAGACGAAGAAGACCGTTTCCAGCTCGTGTCCCAAAATAAGCTCCTGTGCTCGGACACTCTGAATTATAAGACATTAATGAACGTAACGATGGTTTATAGAAAACATTTGACATAAAATTTGATTTTTTATTCATATTCTTAGAGGCGGACTTCCCGTGTCTTTTCATTTTTTATTTCAGTTTACTTCAGTTTGCTTATCAATAACTTCTAAACCACTCGGTGTATATTTTTTCTGCTTACAGAGTTTAAATTATAAGACATTAATGTACGTAACGATGGTCTATAGAAAACATTTGACATAAAATTCGATTTTTTATTCGTGTTTTCTGAGAGGCGGACTCGTCTCGTGTTAGCTTCTGTTAGCTTCTCTTTATGTTATAAATTGCTTCGAAACCAATAGGTATATAGTATAAGTATATTTATTTCTGCTTACAGAGTAATTATAAGGCTCTAATGTACTTAACTATGTCCTGGAAAAAACATTTGACATAAAATTCGATTTTTTTATTCGTGTTTTCTGAGAGGCGGACTCGTCTCGTGTTTAGCTTCTGTTAGCATCTGGCAGACATTAGCAGCAGAGTTAAACACTCGGTCCATATTGCCGGGTTGACTCAGCGGTCACGCAGCACGTCAGCAGTGGATGACGCATTACGTCGGCAGTGACGTAGGTGCGACCTATATTCCGGTGCAACCTATTTATGGATTTTTCCAATTTTTTGGCAATAATTGGACACTGCGACCTATATTCCGGTGCGACCAATAATCCGGAAAATACGGTACCTGTCCCATTTGAAGAAAATCTATTATAGGCCTACCACCACTCTTCATGCAACTTAGTTAGCTGTGGCGACCCCTAACGCAGGGAGCAGCCGAAAGAAAGGGGAAAAAAAAGACCTACCAGCACTCTACTATATACAGTATGTGGAAAATCTATTACATGTGTACACATCCATCCTTCCATACAGCCATCATCTTTACCTGCCTCTTTATTTTAGGGTCCCACTCCCAGAGGGTCACTGGTGCCCAATCCAGCCAGCACTGTGCTAGAGGCGGATACAACCTGGACAGTTTGCAAGTCCATCACAGAACCATATGAGCACACGTCTTCATCAACTTTATCCAAGTCACTGTTTCACCAAGAATTAAAATATTGTTGGTTGTGATGATGACATGATTTTATAATCAAAACATAATTTTTTACTTATGTTCTCCTCAACTGACATTCAATTTTTTTATGGCTTTAGACAATATGGCTTTACTTCCATACTGTCTGTGTGGCCCAAACTCAAAGCAGTGAATAATAAAGCAGACTCTCACACTTACACTGAGCTTTTCACTTCTTTTGTGTTTCACCGTGTAATACTCTAAAACCACTCTGAGGGGTTCTAAAGCGAATATATTTGATAAGCTACGTCTCTTCTGGGTAAAAATGTACAGAGTGCGTGGGTATGAAGGGCGTCGTGTGTTGTGAGCACTGCATCAAGAAAATGTTATTATATAAATGGACTATGCACGACAAAGACTCCGATATTATCATAATTAAAAGTGAACCGCACCATATGGTGAGAGAGAAGAGCTGCACATAAACAATCAAACTGAAAGCCTTTCAATGAGCAGAAATACATGAAATGCTCATTTTTCAGCCTCAAGAACTGACAAACTGAATATACACTTTTACATAACCTTCTCCTCTCCTCATCTAGTTTGTGAGTGAATGCCTGGTCAGTGCCCTAGGCCTGTTAGGGGTCTACTGTATGCTCCAGGAATAGGCCGGTCACGTGGGTGCTCTGTGGGATCTGTTCCCCAGGCAGGAAGCTGTTATATGGTTACAGTTATTTTTGTTGTCCGTCTGGGGATAGTTTTTACTGCACTCCAGAGGATCAATAATCATCATAAAAGGACTGCCTCACCCAGTGCCCTCTTTGAGCAGGACAGTACATAAGTGTTCGCAGGTTAGGGGAGTTTCGTGCATCAGTGCACACACGTGTGCAAATGTCAAGTTTTATCTGTGTTGAGATTTAAGAGCGATGCTGCAAGATTTTTGGATTTTTGTGTACCGGTACTCAACTTTTCTTTTTGGTTTTCATTGTACTGTAATGTGATTTTGCATGCTTGTGCGTTGTCCAAGGCAGGGTGTTAACTCACAACAAAATGGGGCGTTTTGAAGAAACTCTGAAAATTGTGAAACACCTTTGTTCGTGAGAGGAAGTGAGCTGTAGGTGCTGCGGTGTGCGACTCTGTGAGATGTTTTCAAAAGCGTTACACAGTTTGATCAAATAATTTAACCACAACCTGTTTTTGCGCCTGTTGTAACCTCAGATCTGCTACCTAATTGACCTGGCGTGTCTCACTGCTCTCAAGTGTCCTTTTTTCAGTCTGGAAGGCAACACCACATCCCAGTGTGTGCCATGTTTACTGAGTATGTGCGTCTTTCTTGTAGGTTGTCTACTAAACACATCATGTGTGCCACTGCAGACCTGAAGCTGCTCTCAGCCTCGGGGACTCAGAGAGGAGGTCCTGTAACGAAACAGGCAGCGGAAGCCGTCTCGTTGCTAATTGGTTCCTGTGTTCTTGGTGCACAGAGACGGTGTCAGCACTTTCTCTCCCTCTTCCATCCTTTTTTCTTTCTTTTTTAAAATTCTTCTGTCTGCCATCCAAGGATACTGCAGGTTGTCTGAGCTAATATGTGTATGTGTGTGTGTGTGTGGGGGGATCTTGTTGAGAGTTGTTAAAAACATATATAAATAAAAAAAATGACGAGTCAATGTAAAATATTAACACTTGTTTACTATATGGACTTATGCTTCTCTCATTGTGAGTATCCCACTCAATACGTCCAAACTTTTCAGTTATTGTTTATTTGTTGTACTGTATTTTTATATCTCCGTGTGCAGGGCAGATGAAGGTCACGGTGTAAATCATTCTATATCTCCTTCCCCTGAATGTGCATCAGCACTCTTCTACAACGGGGGAGGTGGACTCCAATGCGCGTAATCACAGCTTGTAGGAGTCTGGACACTGTAATGTGTGCAGATGCTTCCTCTGTGAGCGTGTGTGACCTTTCACACTGTGAGAGAAGATGACTGTGAAGTGCATCCCACTGAGTTAGAGTGGACTTGAACATACAGGCCTCTTCCTGCTTTGATCACCGATTAGGCCTCTGAACAGCCACAGCCCAATGCTGTGTTTTTCACTGCAGGATGTCCTCTAAGACTCAAACTTTGATGTTATACAACAATGAAGTGTTGTCCACAACACTGTCATGTCCCTGTCTGCAGGGTAAATGCTGTACACTGTTTGCTGTATTTTTCTTACAGATGAATTTAATCATCTTACAGTAAAAAAATTTGAATGACTCAAAGGGAAGCAAAACCATATTTTGTACACAAAAACAGGAAGCAGCGTCTCATTGAGAAATAATTAATGTTTAACGTAAACCTATAAGATGTAGCAGTTTTTCGTTCTTTATTTCCCTTTTCTGTTTAAATATCCTGAAAGTATTTGAATGTTAGACCACACGGCACAGGGCTGGTTCCCGTATAAACACAGAAAGGGTGTTCAGTGCTCAAACAATTAGGGCGATACGTTTTAGACATTACCTTGACATGACTGTACCATTTGGCTATGTGCAAAAACTAAAGGATTCAAGAAAAAAAATAAAACATATTGTATTTCTCAGATAAAGTAAATGTAAATATTTATTTATGATACTGCATGTTCCACAAAACACTGCAACTCTCTGTTGAGACAAAGCGTTACACAAGACTGCAACTTTTCAGATGGATCGTTTCCCATGAGACGCTGCGTGTGACAGAACCTTGTCTCCTGTCACAGTCTTTAAATCGCTGTGGTCGCCCTCTAGCCAGTCGACTCCAGAGATGAGCTCCTTTGTGAGGGTGGCAGTCCCGACTCGGCCCCTTCTCTGCCCCACTGCATTAAACATTGATGGAGCTGTTAAAGAAGGCTGGAGCCTGTCTTATACTGTGGTCTGGCCCTTGACTATAGGAAGTCTCTTCTTTGGCTGCAATCTGTCTCCTTTCAACTTTGTTCCACCCTTTTCCAATTTGATAACGTTTGCCACCACTGTGGTTGAACAAGGCTGTCTGCAGCAAGTGCTGCTCACTATGAGGAGGCACATACAAATCTCAAGAAATGAGACTGATAAGTGTCTGCTATAGCGGCTGCCTGTGGTCACTTGCACAATAGTTAGAGATGACTTCCTGGAAATGACTCTGTGTGTGTATTTGATTCCTGTATTGTGCATTTATGTTATGCATTATGACTTACCACAGAGCACAGCTATGTGAGAGGAAGTGGTAGGAGAGCCAAGACGGTGATACGTTTTTTCCTTTATCAGTGAATGTGCATGCGTGTTTCAGTGCTGCATACTGCGTAACAAATTCTTAGCATGTCCGCCTCTCTTTTTTTAAACTGTAAATAAATGTTGACCTAATTAATATAAAAGACAAAAAAAAAATGCCATAAAAGTAACTGTCGTGCAAACTTACTGCACATCAACACAAATACCTGAACTCTGCTCATTTGTTAGGCCACCAGAACAACATCCATTCACATTAACAAGTGCAGTGGTTTGAGCTGTTCTTCTAAAAGAGAATGCTACAGGATCACCTCCAGGCATGGGACATTTCTGGGTGCAGCCAAACAAGATTAAAAGCAAAAACAACTGGACTTTATTTATGACTGAAGTCGTTTCGCTTCTCAGCCAAGGAGCATTCTCAATTCAAAGAAAAGAGTGTGGGATTCAAGTAAAGGCTCCCACATACTCGGGTGTACTGTGTGTACTCTGTGAGCAGCGCAGACACTGCGCGCACTGTCCGCAGACGGTTGAGACTTCATACTCCATCGTGCACCCTGATGGCCTGCAGCCCAGCTCCGCAGGCAAGGGACGTTTACCTTTGGAACAAATTGAGGTAGCTGATTGATCATTTGCTGACATGCCTATGGGATTGATTGACAGGTCACAAAAAAAAGAGATCTGCCAGCGGCCCTGGGTAGACGCAGCTGGCAGCCCAGGAGCAGCGTCAGCGGTGTTCTGTCTTTATATGTCATTATTATTAATCTTTATTCAACCAGGCAAATCCCATTGAGATCACAGTTCTCTTTTATAAGGGAAGCCTGGGCCTGAAGGCAGCCTGACATGCACGTTTTTGGTCTGTGGGAGGAAACCGGGGTATCTGGAGAAAACCCAGGCAAGCACGATAAGAACATGCAAACTCCACACAGAAAGACCCCCTGGTCCAACAGGGGATTGAACCCAGGACCTTCTTGCTGTGAGGTAATAGTGCTAACCACTGATCCAATATCTGAGTTTATACATTAATAAAAAGTTCAAATAAATTAAAAAACAGGGAGCGCTGGCCCTGTAGCCCACACATCAGACTGGGCCACCTGGACATCTCCAGACCCTCCTGCAGCCACGCTGGACCTGATTCTAATTCTCTCCTAACAATTTCCTTCACTTCTCACAATTTCAGTCATGGTGTCAACAGACAAGGAGGAAGAGATCGCTTGCCT
>JBBPBX010015332.1:12285-23644 GCA_038048925.1 Garcialebias charrua | reverse complement strand
CTTTTTCTGCTGATCACCTACAAGCCTGTCTGATGGCATTAAGTCCAGACCCTTTTGGGGATGAAGGGGATCCTGATCCCGCCCTGGTGCATTACCTGCATTGTAACGTTTGTTTACAAAAACAGCAGCGTCATTGTTGTTTCCTTCATCAGAATGTGAGTTTGGCCCGGATCTGTGGGCCTCTGCTGTGGCCCCCTTGTTACTCATTGCTGACATCCGTTGAAAAGCGACTGGTGGCCATAACAGAAAGTTGCCATGGTTACCAAGTTCTGTCGGCACGCCCTCCTGGCGTGCGGACGTGCTGCAGACTTGATGAATTTGTGTATTGTCGGCCCTGTGGGTTCCGACGGGGTGGGGGTTAAAAGACGTGACCCCCATCACCTGGCCCCGTGGGTGCCGGTGTACTTGTTTGCAGATGCCTCTAGGTCTGTCTGCTATAGATAGCCTCAAGGCCACCTGCTAGGGTTTATTGTCTGAGCTAATACCCCATGAGCCGCAAGGGAGGGGGGGACCGCCCTCCTCCGTTCATAGCGATCGGTATCATTGGGGGAGCCGTGTTGTTGATGTTGCTATGTTTTATTTAATTTTTTTTGAGTCAAGAAACAAGGTGAAACTGTTCTTTGAGTTTTATTCGTGTTTTGTGCAACAACATCTCTGACTTTATGTCACTCACAGCAGAACAACCATGTTTTGTGCATATAACAAAGTCACTAGCTTTTTGTACGTTTTTACAAATAAAGTCTGGACATGTAAGGTTCAGGTCCCGTACCACGTGGGCGGGCGAGCCTGTAAAGTTAAGCAGAGGGCCCGCTCCATCAGGCACGCTTCTGTCTTGTGTCCCGACTTGCCGAGGAGGTCCTTTGTTGGACCGCCTGGCGGGGAACGAACCTGTTCCTACTCCAGGAATGACTGGCTTGTGGCGGGCCCGGGGGTTCTTTGCCAGTGCTCCCCCTTGCGTGCCAGACTCTTTTGCGATGGATTACGTGTGGTTGAGCGGTGCCAAAGCTGCACGGGCCTGTTCCTTGCTGTCTCCCTGGGGGAAGGGCGGGGGGCAAAAGCTCTCCTGGGCATGCCTTCCCGGAGTACTTCAGCCTGTTTGCACCTTTGTTCAAGCCTTGTCTGAATCCAGTCCAGAGCTTTTCCAAACAGTCCCGTCGGTTCTATTGAGTGGTGCCGAAATGAATCCATTGTCCCTCTGGGAGGTCTGTTAGGGTCATCCACAGATGGCGTTATGCAATGACCACCTCGGCCATGCCTCTGCCCTGCGCGATGGCTGCTGTCCCCATCATTCGGAGAACAAAGTATGTCGCCCTACGAGCTTCCTCTAGCACTTCGGTGGCAGCTTGCTTGTCTGTCGTCACCTGGAGCTCCTGCAGTTTTTCAGCCAAGTACGCTTGCATCATCGCGGACGCATTCATCGCGCGCGCCGCAAGGCCCTGAGCCCTGTAGCATTTCTCGAGCTGAGTAGCTGAGGCTCGACAGGCCCTACTGGGCAGAGTCGGTTTTGTTCCAGAAGACCTGGGGGCCAAATGAGATGCAAGCGTGTCCTCCATTTGGCTATTCCTACTGCTTCCATCTCTGCCACGTCAAGGAACTGTGAGAGCGGGAGCATCATAGGAGCCCTGGGCTCAGGCCAGGTGCGAGTCAGCTCTGTGAAGAAATCCGGGAAGATGAGCATCCTGTGCCTTGTTGTAGATTGCTGTTTTGCGGCCTTGGTGTAGTGGTAATGGCAGTCGTCCCCGATTGGAAGGTTGGAGGTTCGAATCCCACTTCCACCCACCATGTGTCGTTGTGTCCCTGAGCAAGACACTTAACCCCAAATTGCTCCTGGTAGGTCTGGATGGCGCCTTGCAAGGCAGGCTACCACTACCGGTGTATGAATGTGTGAATGAATGGGTGGATGGTTGGTATTGTATTTATTATTATTTTTTCCATTTATAGATGGCCTCCCTTCAAACCTTTTAGCCATCCTCTCATTCCAATATTTATTTATTTTATTTATTTATTATTTTTTTCTCTCCGGCACAAATCGAACAGAGCAGGGACCGAAGTGTCGGTCTCCGGGAGTACAGGCGCCTGGGTGTGAGAGAGGTCCCCCTCCTCCCCGTTGCACTCGTTGTCAGCTTCGTCACCAGAAAATTCACCTGAGGCTGTTAACAAGATCTCATCCGCGTTCATCATGTCTCGAGTGTCAAAGTCAGCTGTCGAGTCACCGATGGGAGCCGCCACATCTGGGCTGTCGCCCCATTTGACTCGGGTACTGTCCTCCAAAACCATGTTCTTGAGCTCCGGCATGGGAGTGAGAGTCTTAGTGAGGTCCAGGTCTGTTGGCGCCACGGTTGCACCCATGGCTTTGGCCACAAAGTACACTCGGTGCCTCCTCACCGTATCCAGCATCTGGCTGCAGTACTGGCATGAGTCGGGCGCGTCCAGCACCATTTTTGCGTGCAGCATTCCCAGGCAGACAGGACAGGCCTCGTGGGTGTCCGTCGCGAGAGGTAAAAACCGTAGCCGCTGGGGCAGGTGCGCGAGGTCGGGCTCGCCGTCCTGCTAGCTTTTTTCAGAAGTCTCGGCTTTCGCTTTCCTTTCTCTGGAGCCATGTCCGAGAGAAGACAAGCAAGTCTTTCCAAAATTGTCTTTCGAGACGTCTCCTCCGTCACGTCGCTTTCGCTGGCTAGCCGTTGAGCGAAGCATTCTGCGGAGAGAAGAGAAGAAAACTTTGCGGTTAAGGAAAAAATGTGCCGGACTAGCTTTCGCTAGCCCAGCAGTACGCAGGAAAAATTCTCTTTGCGCTCTGCGTAGGGAGCAAGCTCACTTCTGGTCGAGCGATGAACAACAGAGAAGTCCCACAAAGAGAAGAGAAGTTCAGGTTTAAGTGAGGTGAAGGGCAATAAGAGGAAGTAGGATGGGCGTCCGCATCTTAAGTACCCAGAGGGTGGGGTCTCTGGGGTGACTCTGACGCCCCCTGCCGTAAAGGCGTGAATGCATTCCTTCAGGTAATCGCGCGGGGGCGCAATTTCCCATAGCAATAGTGTTGCACCGAGTGACTGACTGATAAGGGAACTGCTTTTATTCAGGACAAGGAAACAAAGAAATTGAAGGGAAAATAAAGTCCTCAAAAAATTTGAAGACAAATGAAATGGTTGTAGTAGCAGGTGGAGGGTGTTCACCTAGGCGATCTTCAAGACACTTAAGACAGACATTATCTTCTTACTGCCTGCCTACTTTAAACTTTTTATGATCCTGTTTATTTTGCCTCCTCATCCTTTCTACTCCCCCTACTTCTCTGTCACACGATGAGTTAATGACTTCCAAGAGGATGCAACAGTGTGAGGGGGTGAGAAACTACCTGCTTTTGTTATCTTAACACCCTGCAGCATGCAAGAGACAGCCATTAAACATCTCGTGGCACACTTGACATACTCTACTGATATGGAGGGACCTGCGAGTGACATGGTTAGAAAAGTGTGCTGCATCCTGGGTCTGGCAGCTTTATGAGTCTAGAGGGACCATAAAGAACATCAGCCTTTCAGAGGGCTTGGGTTAGAAAAGCACAAGGGAACAGGATACATGTCTGGTCAGAGTTGAGTTGTATCTGAACAAAGTGTTTACTATTTACTTTATAACAAAATGCACCACATGCACATAATATCATAAAATCCCCCCCTTGAGTCATAATGCAAATGTAATAAATTTTTAAAAAATCCTCTCATCAGCTGCACACAAACCACATTACCAAATGCAAGCATGCATGACCAGACTGGAAGGAAGGATTATATTCTGCTTTTCACATACCTGCATCTCTGACAAATGCAAGAGGTCAGTGTTTGTTTGAACAGTCAAGTCTTTAGATGACAGGAGGAAGCTTGGCAGAGCTCTATCAGTTGTTTAGACAGATCCTACTGAGCATTTCAGATGCACACACACACACACACACACTTACACATAGGACTTCAAAATAATACTCAACAGCAAATATGTGACAGTCATTTGGTTCTAATGAACGCCTTGATGTGCCAGACACCATAAGGTAGTGGAATTATGTAATGTGGCCTTTTTTTAAATTGCAACTGGAAGTGGCTCATTTGGCACAAGTGGTAACGGGGCTTTATAGGGTAATTATTTTTGTCCCAGCTTCTTCCTGATAAGACAGTAATGATGTAAGGGTGAGGAGGAGACATATAAAAATGAAGGAGCGCAAACAGGTCTTGCTAGAAAAAAAAAACAATTATGAAAGCTGAAAAAAATACAAAGACGCGTGCAAAAATGTAATTGTGTGTGCAGAAGAGCAAACGTTTTGAGACATTTAGGTTAGTTTTGTTTGAATGTTTAAAACAATGGTTCAGTTTTCTAAATGGGTTTCTGTGGAAAGATGACCAATTACCTGTTGCAGACAACTTCATTTTGAAAAAAATAAAATAAAAATAAATAAAACAATAAAAAAAAAATAGTTCTCACTATGTGGCCAAGCTAACTGCTGGTGTGAGTGGCCAAAACCAAAATTAATTGCTAACATCTTCAAAGAAGTCCATCTAAAAATATATATAATAATAACACAGAAGTTTATGCAAATGTTATTTAATTAAACATCACATTATTGTCATTACAAATAGGGCTTATGTTCAGATGGAATAACACAGGAGCATAGCTTATTGTTTTGGTCAAAATGTATCTCTATTTCTCTAAATTAAGATATCCATCCATCCATCCATCCATCTTCTTCCGCTTATCCGGGGTCGGGTCGCGGGGGTAGCAGCCTAAGTAGGGAGGCCCAGACTTCCCTCTCCCCAGCCACTTGGAGCAGTTCCTCCGGGGGAATCCCAAGGCGTTCCCAGGCCAGCCGAGAAACATAGTCCCTCCAGCGTGTCCTGGGTCTTCCTCTGGGTCTCCTCCCGGTGGGACATGCCCGGAACACCTCACCAGGGAGGCGTCCAGGAGGCATCCTAACCAGATGCCCGAGCCACCTCAACTGGCTCCTCTCGATGTGGAGAAGCAGCGGCTCTACTCCGAGTCCCTCCCGGATGACTGAGCTTCTCACCCTATCTCTAAGGGAGAGTCCAGACACCCTGCGGAGAAAACTCATTTCAGCCGCTTGTATCCGAGATCTTGTTCTTTCGGTCATAACCCAAAGCTCATGACCATAGATGAGGGTGGGAACGTAGATCGATCGGTAAATTGAGAGCTTTGCCTTTCGACTCAGCTCTCTCTTCACCACGACAGACCGGTACAGAGCCCGCTTCACTGCGGACGCTGCACCTATCCGCCTATCGATCTCACGCTCCAGTTTTCCCTAATTTGTGAACAAGACCCCGAGATACTTAAACTCCTCCACTTGGGGCAGGACCTCCTCCCCGACCCAAAGAGGGCACTCTACCCTTTTCCGCTTCACGACCATGGCCTCGGATTTGGAGGAACTGATCATCCCGGCCGCGTCACACTCGGCTGCAAACTGCTCCAGTGAAAGCTGTAGATCACGACCTGATGAAGCCAATAGAACCACATCATCTGCAAAAAACAGAGAGGCAATTCTAAGGCCACCAAAACGGATCCTCTCAACACCTTGGCTGCGCCTAGAAATTCTGTCCATAAAAGTTATGAACAGAATTGTGACAAAGGGCAACCTTGGCGGAGTCCAACTCTCACCGGAAACGAGCCTGACTTACTGCTGGCAATGCGGACCAAGCTCTGACACCGGTCGTACAGGGACCTAACAGCCCGTATCAAAGGGCCTGGTACCCCATACTCCCGGAGTACACCCCACAGGGCCCCCAGAGGGACGCGGTCAAATGCCTTCTCCAAGTCTAAAACAAAACACAGACACTGAATGTTAATCTGTGCACATCCATGTTTGTTGTTATGCCTTGATGCAAGTGGCTGAAAAGACTGGAGGAGACGTGCGTCAAGGCCAGCCACAACAGCTCAATCATGTGTGAGGGAGCGCTCCCTGACAGTAAAGCATGAATCATCAGCTGTTTCATCATCATCATCATCCCACTCCTCCCTCAGGAACACAAGATGGGGGTTGCAACAACTGTGGCCTTGTTTTCTAGTAATGTCTGAGTCAAGCATAGCAAGTACAGTAATGTGTTCTCCCATCTCCCTGCTTCTGAAATCATCACTCTGGTTACCTGTCATGCTCTTCATTGAGGAAAAGAAGTGTGTTCAGAGTTCAACAGTATTCTAACATATGTGTTATGTGAATTTATACAGATCTTATGCAAACACTTATTCAACCATACATCCATTATCTTTACCTGCTTATTACTTTTCATGAAATCAAAAAAAGGCATTCAATACAGAAACAACTGGACTTTAGTTGTAACAGAAGACGTTTCGCTTCCCATCAGAGAAGCTGACACAAGGCTCACTGGTGCCCATGTCCAAAAGTCACTGTGCGAGAGACGGGGGGCACTCTGGACAGGTTGCAAGTGGACACATAGAGACAAAAGAGACACTTATTCCAATCTCACTCACACCAAGGGACAGTTTTGTGTGAGTGAAACGTCACCCAGAAACGTCACCCAGAAAGACTGGGTGGACCAGTCTTTCTGGTCCACCCAGAAAGACCCCCTGGGCGGCCGTAGTGTAGTGGTAATGGCTGTCGTCCCCCGATCGGAAGGTTGGCCGTTCGAATCCCGGTTCCCCACACCATGTGTCGTTGTGTCCTTGGGCAAGACACTTAACCCCGAGTTGCTCCCGGTAGGACTGGAAAGCACCTTGCAAGGCAGTCTGCCGCTACCGGTGTAAGAATGTGTGCATGAATGGGTGGATGGTTGGTATTGTAAAGAGCTTTGGGGCCCCTCATAGGGGGCTGGAAAGCGCTATATAAATAAGCTCCATTTACCATTTAACATGAATGTTTTTGGTCTGTGTGAGGAAACCGGAGTACCCGGAGAACACCCATGCATACACGGAGAGAACATGCAAACGCCACCCAGAAAGACCCCCTTCTGGGATTCGATCCGGCAACCTTTTTTGTTGAGAGACAGCAGCTCTGCCAAATAAAAAAAATAACACAATGATTGCAGCTGAACAGTTTACTGTGCAAAAAAACGAGTGGTTTTAAAAAACTACACATAACAAGAGAAGCCACAGAATAGGAAGGTTGGAACTGAAGAACTGGGGGTCCTAAGATAATCTGTGGTAAAGGTGGTCACAGTGAAGGTTGCGGATGTTCGGAGTCTGAGTGCTGTACTGTCTATCTGAGCATGGGTGCAACTGAAGACATAAACCAACACATGTGGGGTGGGCTAGAGGTAGGGGGTAGGGAGAGGGAGTGAGGAAATGGAGGGAGAGAGAGGCAGGCAAGTGAAGTTTCAGTTGCACAGATAGCGTTTCATTTCTCACCACCTCAAAAGTCACCGGAATGTGAGACTGCTGCAGCTTGTGCCACTGCTGTGCACAAAAAAACAAAAACACTAACAGACTCCGAACATCTAAAATGCCTGCTGACATGTTCTGCTGAGCGCGCCTACATAATGAATGTTGGTTTTCAGCAAACTGTCCTGACAATGCATTAACTGGATTTATTGCAATGCTACGTGGTGACCCAAGCTCTCTGCTGTTAGAGACAAAACACTAATGCATCCAGTTATGCCGCTGTGTGTGTTTGTGAGCAGGTGCTTTATTTGTAGTTATTTGACATTTCTGAAACAAATATTTAAGAAAAGCACGAGAGGACATCAATAAACTCAGTTAATACAGGCAAAGCAATCGCTAAGCATTAAACGAGGAAGAATAGAAACAATTGCTGCTTTTATCATCAAAACAAAGAATTTGGCTGCAGTTCTATTCATCTTGATTACATCAGACAGAATATGGTTTCTGTGGTCTCTGCTGTTGGACCGGGTATGTTGCATGTTTCAGATAAAAGGAAATCTGTGATCATTTTTGAAGGTGTGTATTTATATCCAATGGATTTAAACAAGTTATCAAATGTCTAATTTCTTGTCTTACAGTTGTGTTTGTTTTCGTATGTAACATGATTGTCTGATATAAGGTGCACCTTCCCAGCATTACGGAAAGTGTGGTATCTATTTCTGATCTTTCCTGCTACAGCTTACAGCAAGCATCCATATCTTACCATAAACCAGTCGTAGTTCGCTCTGGGCCAATATCATTGTCAGCCTTGCTGAGTGAAATGCTGTTTCCTGTTTGGTTCATCCAAGCAGTGCCAGCTCTTTCTTACAGGCTGGTTTGATGTCCATAATAAACTTTGACCTTTCTTAGGTGAGCCCATTGTTCTTCGCTTGCTTAGCTTTACTCACAGGAAGTCATGCTCTGAACTCATGACCTCAGAAGAGGCTGGGTAGAAAGATGTTTGACACACACACAATTGCACTGAGACAAACATGTCACATTGCTGTGTATTTAGAATGTTGCTGTCTTTTTTTTAAAACTTAGATTAAAGACGTAGCTTACATTATGACCGCTTTTAAAATGTTCCTGTGGGACACACTTCTTATTTTATTCACTGCATACGAGATGTCCCCGTTTGACTGTCTTCCTCATCCTCCTCTGTTATTGCTGAATTCTAAACCGCTACACTCCCACGCAGTGTTCTGCAGCCCAGCTGCAGATGACAAGTTAAAGAAATGTAAAAAGTCTGATCATTTTTGGCTTGGTTTCAGGACAGCCATATGTAGATAGCAGATGCTAAATCTCATGCTGACTCTGAGGAAGTAAGCTCGGTCTTCTGAACTGTGATGATGCATGTCTGATCTGGTGTTCAAGATCCAAACCTGAACTTTCTGACACACTATCTGCTGGAAATCTTTGATGAGACAGTGTTGGTGAAGGCTAAAAGAAAGAGAAGTGGCGAGAACCTTCATGAGTGCATCTCAGTGGGAGTGCGTAAGGGACGGCTGAGAAGATGAAGAGGCTGAAGGTACAAAGGAGGGACACGCAGCACTGCAGACCGATGAGTGTCTAAGAAAGTGAGAGCGGCACTGTCTCCATCAGCCTTAATAGAAACACGCACCAGCCCATTATGGATAGGTGTTTGAGAATAAATCATCTAAGAGGCCCCATTTCAAAGCATTACCCTGTCAAACCTAATCTAACCTACCTCTGTCTGTTCCCCCTCCCAACTGGCTCAGCTCCCCCTGTCCTCCCTCCCTCAGTGAGCAAAGCCGTTTGCCGCCTCAGGCAAGGGCTGGGAACACAAGAGCAAAGTCAAAGCAGAGTCACGAATTCAAGTCCCCATCACAGTATCTCCTCGCAAACTGTATGCTTTGCTTCATTGTGAGCTTAACAGTTGTGCTCCACTTACTGATGTGCACTTGGACACTCAACTTTGGGCCTCAGACTGAATTTGCCTGAACTTTTAGAGCAGATAACGCTTGACCTTTTTGGAAAACCAAAAGAAAACCAGTTAATAGTCTTTGATGTGTCCACTGCCGCAGTGAACATAGATGAGAACGGCTTTTCTCATGTCTCCTCTCTGTCTGTCACAGAATGTGGTTTTCACCACAAAACACATCTCTTATCCTTCTGGAACCATAAAGCAAACTGGACCAGTCCAAAAAGACTGATAGATAAAAGTACGGTAAATAAAAAAAAAGAAAGAAAGAAAACATGCAGACTGACAGTGTCTTCTTCTTAATCAGGTCCAATAATCAGGTCTCTCTTGTAAATAAGTTCCCGAGGCTCAACGTGATTAACCTATATAAATAAAGGTTGAATGAATGAATGAATTTGTTTTCAAGAAGTAACTGCTTCTCTCTGCATGCAGAAAAGTTTGCATTTCAATTAATTTCAAGCATTAAAACGTCAAATCGCTTTTTTTAAGTGCACATACAGAATTAACAGTGTAATGACTTGGCAAGGCCTCCGATACATGAGAACTGTTTCACACAACTCTCAACTTCCGTTCTCACTTAAGGACAAGCCCCATTGATCGGTTGGGATATGGGGCAAAAAGCCTTGTGTGTTTTTCCATGACTCTCTCCGAGCACTGAAACAGACTGATGCTCAGGGCTGCTATGACTGAGATGGCTCAGCCCATTGACTGACAGTGCTGGATAAGGGATAGAGTGTCTGCCCTCAGTGCCAGCGCAGCTAGAAGTGATAAACACCAGCAACCTGATCCAGAGACAAGAGACGCCTTAGTCTCGGACAAAGCTCAAGTTTAATGCACTTCTGTTCTTCTTAGCCAAGTCCAGATTTGTCTGGCTTGCTCCCACTGAATCTGAAACATCCTGACCAGATGGAGGTCAGTGAGCCCATTCCTTGTAGGTTTTCTCCATTTCTCTTTTCTTAGTTACATTTAATGTCAAACATGCAAATCATTTAGACTTTCAGTCTGTAGCTGAGCCTGTCAGGGTTCATTATTCTAAAACATGTTCCTATTGCTCTAGCATAACGTCAGTATTTAGTCTGGTCTGGAAAATGTATATACATATATAAAATATATATATATATATATATATATATATATATATATATATATATATATATATACAGGTAGCCCTCTAGTTACGTCAGGGATAGGGACCTACGTGTGTGACTTAGGTCGATTTTGTCGTACCTCGCGGACCAAAAACACATGCCTATCGTAGGTCCGCGTTTCTGACATAGGTCGCGGTTATACCGCTAACGGAGCGCCGCACACATATTTAATGGCATGAGACTGAACAAGCAGACATACTAAGGCCATAAACACGCACAGAACTGCACAACAAATAAAAAATATAATGTCTTACTTTGAGCCGGTGGCCCCGACTGCCAGGCGGACATTTGCGGCGAGCTCCCGGCCGCAGATGGATCCTCCGCGGCATGTCGGCTCGGTGTCTTCGCCTGTGTTAGCTGCTTTGTTAGCTGCTGTCGTTAGCATGTCGGGCGGCGTTGTGGCCGCCGATCGCGGGGCGATCCGCGGCTGCTCCTCCGGACCTGAGACGTCCACAGAGTTGACCGAGTGTTTCCAGCTCATTTATCCGTATGAGGCAACCCTGATCGGGCACACGGAGCCAGCTGACAGTAGCCTCCGGAGCTCCATTGACCGCAGTACAGTTGTAAAATGGCAACCGGAAGTGGCGAGCGGAAACCGGAAGTTGCGTAAATACGATTAATTTCTTATCAAAACGTAAAATTAATAATTATACTTTATTTATAAAGCCATTTAAAACAACCACAGCTGCAACAAAGTGCTATACACATGAAATTAATAACTTTTAAACACACAAAAAAAAAAAAATATATATATATATTTTTTTTTTTAATCATATTTTTATTAAATATGATAAAATCGTAAGTCTGAGTTGCCGTAGGTCGCAGGTGTCGTACCTCGAGGGTTTCCTGTATATATATATATATATATATATATATATATATATATATATATATATATATATATATATAT
>JBBPBX010015332.1:0-11929 GCA_038048925.1 Garcialebias charrua | reverse complement strand
TCCATCTCACCACACAACCTGTCTCCTCCATCCCGCATCTGGTTAAAGTCGCTGAGCAGCCACGCTTGTCTGAGTTTCAACAAGTCTTTTTATCAAGAAAAGGTGGCGAGTTTTATGTGCGTACCTGCAAGTCATTTTTAAACATGAAATCCTTAAAAGGCGGTTCCTGAATACGTTCTGCTTGAGAGCTTCTTCCCATTCCCAGTTTGAATAGGCAAAAATGCAGCATGGCAAAATGGCCTCCTGTCTGCCAAAAGAGCCGCTCGCCCCCCGGACCTGGCGCATGTGATAAAAGTTAATACTTTATTTGTGAACTAAATGTTGAGGGAACAAAACATTTGTGTGAAATAAAAGAAATAACATCTAACTTAGAAAAACCGCTGACATATTTAATCTAAATTATTTTTAACATGACTAATTTATCGGCTCTACTATAGAAGAAACATTCCCCATAATACTTTTTCAGATGGTAAAACCAAAAAAAAGTTCTTGTCTCTTTTCTTCTTCTCATGGGACTATTTATGTCAGTTGATTGATTGCTTTAGGTGGAAGCTAATCAGCATGTAGCTCGTTGAGTCTTAATGTTTATGGGGATTATAGAAGGATAAACATGATAATCCCAAATGTTGTGCAGGACTTCCAATTATGATGCTGCCTCACCAAAAATAAGGTTACCATGGATTTAACCTGTTAATACAATATAAGATAACCAACATCTCACTGATGTTAATTTCACCAAAGTTAAACCTGACTTGGGACCTGGAGCCCAATCCACATGAACCTGGCTGGATGCTATTGGTGACTCATTTGCACAACAGCAGGTTGTGACTTTATCTGACTCGAGAGGTTAGGCTGTGGTCACTGACGTGGCTGAGGCAGGCTTCCTTACAGATAGAGATAACAGGCAGAGGTGAATGTCTGGTCCATGCTGACAGTCTGGATCGATTAGGGATGGATCATTTACAAGCAGCGGTCGTTACAACCCCGCCCCATCGCTCAGGTGGAGCCATGTGGTGACTCACACAACCAAAGAAAGGTGTTGGTTTTGACTTGATTGCACTTCTTCCCAAAGTATTTATTTATTTATTTATTTTTCTACAAAGTATTCTTTGGTATAGTATTTATATAAAGTTGCTTTTAAGTGTTCCATCCTGTGATCACTGACTGACAAAAAAGCTGCATGATTGATAGACCTTTTCTTTTTCAAGCCATTAATGTAGTGTGAAAAGAGAGGATGCAGAATGGCCTGGCTTTCAATGCGAGCCACCTCGATATCCTCCCTTCATTAATCTACTCTAATGTATTCATTGCAAGGAGCTATTTTCCTGAGGAAGAGCAAGCAGGCCTTAAATTACAATACAGAGGAGTGGAATCATTACTACCTTTAATGTTCCCAATCTAATTGAGGCATTAATTTAAGCAGAGTCTCCAGTGAAGATTATTCATAACTGCATTTTAATTTAGAAGGGTGATCAGCAGAAATATTCCCAGATCAGAGACAATTGTTTTTCTCTGGTTTCTGTTTTAGCTGTGTTTTAACGCCTGCTGACATAAAGTGGGACAATAAATATAGGAGTGAGCATAAAAGCCGCAATGTGTCTGCTCTGAAATGTTACTGTTTCACGTAACGCTAAAGATTATGCACTCTTGTCTAATATGAGCATGTGTTTGCTACACATGCCAAATAGGATATTACGTTAGTTTTGCACTGACCTTGTGAAATATGTTTATAAAAGTCTGACTCAATGTATCGTGCATGTAGTGAGGCCTGAACAACTGATGGAATAACTGTTTTTTTTTCTTTTTGCCAAAAACAGTGCAAGAATAAGACAAAAGCTTACAAAAATGTACAAAAATAAAATGCGTATTTGATGTGAACATCCCACAGAGAGTATTTTACCTTTAGGAATCACTTACCTAAATACCGAGGCACGGTGGGAAGACATTACTAATGGAACTCCATACTGATCTGCAGCAGATAAATATGGCCAAAAGGGTTGAATCAAAATCATTTTAGTGTTAGATTCTCTAAAACACAGAATCAAGAGCCCTTAAAGGACATGTACATACATTGTTGTAGACATACTAAAACAAGTCCATATATGCACACAGACCATGCCCTGGGGGTGTTGAGTCATAGTGATACTGTCACACACCCCCATGGCACTAGAACCAGGCATGGCATGCCATCTGGAGATGGGAGGAGGGTTTGTTAGAGGGTTGTTGAAACCAAGTTGTACATGATCGGAATGTGTGGAAGACCATCTGGCTCGGCATACTGTGCATTAGTAACTTTTTGCTGTCCTGTTACAGAAACAATTAGAGGAAAAGAGTAGATAGAGATAGGGAGGTAGAGAGCTGTAGGGTTAAAAGCAGTCAGTAACTATTTTTGAGAGATGTATGTTGTGTCACCTGACATTTTCTTTTACACAGTATTTAGATTTTTTTCTCTAGGCTGATTTTTTATTTATTTTATTTTACTTTTTTACTGAGATTTTTTTTTTTTTAACTGAGACACTGTCTACAATTACCATATTTTCTGGTGTATAAGTTGCTCCAGAGTACAAGTCACATCAGTCAAAAAAAGCATTGTGAAGAGGAAAAAACATATACAGTACTGTATAAGACACCTGTGTATAAGTTGCATTTATTACGCGTCACTGCTTACCCGTTGCATTTATTATGTATTTATTTAATGGTTCAAACAGCTTAATTTCACCTGGGTGGCGCAGCGCCATCCATCCATCCATCCATCCATCCATTTACCTATCCATCCATCCATTCATCCATCGCGGCCGGAGCCACTATCTCTCCAGCGTTCCTCCTCCTGCACCGAGTGAAGCGAGCGTGCATGTGAGGACTCACTATTGCAGTTCTTTGAAATTTACAGCATCAGCCTGGTTCAGTCCACTGCATATGTCAGCAATCTGAAAGTTATGCACCATAACTCATGTTCCCTGAAGGAAGGGAACAAGGTGCAAAAAGCATGGCTATGGGAATTGCGCCACCGCACATTTCACCTGAAGCAATACAATCACGCCTTTTAAGGCAAGTAAGCGTCAACATCAGCAAGGAGGCACCGCCTTTCTTGCATAAAAGACGGTGACACGCAACGTACGTCCTCTACATGCACTTCACCGAGCTTAGGCATTGAAAGGGCAAACATGTGTTGCACCTTGTTCCCTTCCTTCAGGGAACAGGAGTTATGGTGCATAACTTTCAGTTCCCTTTCAGTCAGTTCACTGCAGTGCAACAGCATGGCTATGGGAAAATACAATCACGCCCTGGAAATGCATGCTTATGAGAACTCTTGCCTTAACTACAGGCGCTAGCTGTTCAATTCTCTGAGGTAGTTAGCTGCCTTAATGTTGGTATGAGACGTAGTTTATAGTTTATTTATTTACCTGATGGAGCCTGATGGAGCCGAAGAGGTAACGAAAAGTCCGGCGGAGCGTTTTGTAGACGGACCACTGTTACTTCCGGTCGGACATGAAGCAAAAATAATCCGGTGTAGCGTGTCAAAGATGGGACACTATTTTTCTTCTCCACCCTCCTCGCTGTTGGCCCCGGGGGGTCATTGTGTGTAGTCGCTGGTGGGGCTCTTCCTGTTCTTCCCTTTGGTCGGATCTGGGGAGTTGGTGAGTGGCTCGTCCTGTTCGGGTGGCCCCGGGGACTCTGGGCTCGGGTCCTTCTTGGGGTCTTGGGCTCTGATCGCCCCTTTGTCTGCCTCGGGCCTTGGGGGGGAGGATCTCTGATGCTTCACGGCCGCTATTGAATGTTCTATTTGAGGAAACTTATGCATGCTCACAACCACACACAAATGGGTGCAGGGATGTATATGTAGATATCATATGCAGATATGTAGATGGGTATATGACTAAATATGAATGTATATGTATGTATACTGTATATACATTTGTAAGTATGGGTATGCATATTTATGGAAATCTACTGCAAGGTCATGAATGCTATTAGTCTTTATGCATGTGTTGCTGTGTTCTGTCACACTTTGCAGGATTGCAGACGGAGGTTGGGTGTGTTTGCCTTGTTTTTTTGTGGATAATTGTTATGTTTTATTGTCTTCCTTTCGGTCTTTCCTTTCTCTCTATTAAAAAAATCATATCGGTGTGAGAGGATGGCTGTAAGGTGAGAAGAGAGGCCCTTTATAGAAGGAAAGAAAAAAAAAGTCCTGCAAAGCGTTTTGCAGACGAACCACTGTTACTTCCGGTCGGACATGAAGCGAAAATAATCGGGTTGAGCGCGTCAAAGACAGGACACTATTTTACTTCTCCACCCTCCTTTGCATGATAGAAATTTATTGCAAGTGCTGCACTGACCTGACTGGTCATTTTATTAAAGTTAAGCCACGCTTTCGATGGCGGATGCACACTTCCGGTGGATTCTTCTTTGTTGGTTTTCGGCGGCAAATTCTTCTTCGGAGTTGGCGGCTACTTCCGGTTGGCGAACTAGCATCGAACATAGGAATCGCAAATTAATATTTTTAACGATTCCGGGAAAACCGGACAGTTTGTCCCGGTTCTGAACGATTCTCGATGCCCAACCCTAGTGAGCATGTACCTCACTGGGTACCTACTGACCTTTGCTGCTGTATGCCCTAGAAATGGCCTCTGTCACCCAGTGGGAGAGACGTTGCTTAGACATGGCCCTGCCAGCAGCAGGTTTTGCAAAACATATGAACAACTGGTTTGTTTTTCGCCAACTGCCAGTTCTCCCCATGTAGACGCTCAGGGCCCTATCAGGGCAGATCACATTCAGACCCTCTGTTCTGCAGTTAGAACAGGGGGAGGAAGAAAAGTTGACAGTTCAAAACCTAGACTTTTGAAATGTAAAGTTGGGACTTTTGGTACATATGCAAAGTTTGGACGTAGGGTGACCTTTGACCCATCTGGGGCAAACTGGGTGCACATTGGATGCATAGATAATGCATGAAGGTCACCCATGCGCTTTGCTGAGCACAGAGCTAAGAGCAATGCAGTCTTATAAGATAATAAATCTATCTTAATACTCTGAAGGGGCTCAAACGGAGGTTCACAGAGTACGTCCAGCACGAGAGGCAGGTCCCACTGAGGGGCCAAAGCCTTGCTCGGGGGCCTCTTCCCAGCACGCCCCTCATGAAACGTATCATAAGAGGGTGGGAACTGGGTGATTAACCTCCCCACCCCTCGTGGCATGCAGAGATGGCAGACAGGAAGACCTTTATTGTGGAAAAAGCGCGGCCCTTCTCTAACAGGTCCTGCAAAAAAGTGAGAAGCTGAGCTAAGTTACAGGAATATGGAGTGATATTCCTTTCTAGGCACCATATCTCAAAAATATGCCACTTGCGTGCGTAGAGAGTCTGAGTAGACCCCGCTTGTGCACCCTGTATTGTGTTTATCACATTACTGGGCAAACCGGAAGCCATTAGCCTGTCCCTCTCAGCAGTCAGGCCCAAAGCTTTCATAGGACTGGGCGTGGATGTAAAATCTGCCCGTGGGCCTGGGTCAGCAGGTCCCTGTGGGTGGGCAGTTACCATGGTGTTCCTGCTAAGAGTGAAATCACTTCTGCATACCAGGCCTTCATTGGCCATCTGGGCGCTACTAGTATCAGAGAGAGTGCCTCCTTGCGTACACGCTCCAGCGTTGCTTGGATTAAAGGGACGGGGAGAAACGCATAATAATGCCTCCCCGCCGGCCACTCATATGCCAGCGTATCCACTCCCAGCGGTGCTTTCATGTCCAGTATGGAATGAAACAGGGCACAATGGGTGTTGCTGCTACAAGCGTAAAGATCTACGCTTGCCCTCCTGTACCTTGCCCAGATCTGGTCTATGATACGTGGGTGCTGGCGCCACTCTGAGGGGAGGGGGGGCCCTCTTGAGAAGGCATCCGCCCCGTTATTTAGCTCCCCTGGCACGTGAGTAGCTCTCAGTGACAGGACTCGTGAGCTGCACCACATGAACAGTTTTTGGGTCAACACCAGGAGGGGTGGGGACCGAGTCCCCCCCTCCCTGTTGATGTGAGCCACAGTACACCTGTTGTCTGATTTTATCAGGACGTGTTGGTGTTTGATCAGGCCTTTCCTGTAAAAGTGTCTCAGTGAGAGAAACACTGCTGAGAGCTCCAAGTAATTTATGTGGAGCCAGGCTTCCTGCTGGTTCCAGACACCTTGTACATGCTCGCCTCTGCAAAGCCCCCACACCCCGTCATTGATACGTCTGTCGTCACCAGGACCCGAGACAATCCTCTTCCCAGTGGGATGCCTTGGCTTAACACTATGGGTTCTCTCCACGGCCTCAGGGCTTCCATGCACTCTGAGCCAATTTTTATCCCGCTCGTCTGCTGCGGGAGGTGGAGTGTAGCTGTTTGTACAGCCACATCTGGAAAGGACGCATATTTAGCAGAGCCAAAGGAATGCAAACAATGGCTGCCGCCAAGAGGCCCATTAAGCACTGGCAAAGCCTGAGAGGTACAGTCCTGTCTAGCTGAAAAGACGTTGGGCAGAGCTGAAAGTCTGAAACTCATTTCGCTGAGAGCCTTGCTCTGTATAAAATGGAGTTCATCTCCAGCCCCAGAAAAACAGTAATCTGGGCCGGAGACAGATTGCTCTTCTCTGAATTTATGACAAAACCTAGAGATACCAGGTGTGACATCACTAGGTCCGTGTAGGACCTTGCTTGGACCCTGGAGGCCACCAAAATCAGCAAGTCATTCCAGATAATTAAAACACCCTCACGCCCTGGCTCCTCATGGGGACCAGGGCTACTTCCAGGCATTTCATGAACGTTCTGGGGCAGTGCAAAGCCCTAAAGGGAGGACATGGAATTTGTACACTACGTCTCTGAACGCGAAAAGTAGGAACTTCCTGTGGTTGCACAAAATGCTGATATGGAAATATGCGTCTTTTAAGTTGATTTTGCAGAAATAATCTCTCGGGCGAACTGAGTGAATTACTTGTTTTAACGTCAACACCACCTGGTGGTGGTTGGGTTGAATGCAGGGACTAATTTTGTCTTGTATGGAAACATACAAGATGACAAATGTGACATTATTATTATTATTTTGAATTTGTATGAGCGAAGCCCAAACGTATTGTGAGAGTCTGCTAGGAACGTCTGGCAAAGTCTCCCGTAAGACGGAGCTTTAACTCCCACCTCCGGGAGAGCTTTGAACACGTTCCGAGGGAGGCGGGGGACATTGAGTCAGAGTGGGCCATGTTCCGCGCCTCTATTGTCGAGGTAGCTTATCGGAGCTGTGGCCGCAAGGTTGTTAGTGCCTGTCGTGGTGGCAACCCTCAAACCCGGTGATGGACACCGGTGGTGAGGGATGCTGTCAGGCTGAAGAAGGAGTCCTATTGGGCCTTTTTGGCCTGTGGGAACCCGGAAGCAGCTGATAGTTACCGGCAGTCCAAGTGGCATTCGGCTCGGGTGGTTGTTGAGGCAAAAACTCAGACGTGGGAGGAGTTCGGATAGGCCACGGAGAATGACTTCCATACGGCTTTGAGGTGATTCTGGTCCACCATCCGACATCTCGTGTGGGGGAGGGGGAGCAGTATGCGACCAAAACCATTTATAGTGGGGGTGGTGTACTACTGACCTCAACTCGGGATGTTGTGAGTCGGTGGGCGGAATACTTAGAATACCTCCTCAATCCTAATGGCACATCTTCCACTGAGGAAGCGAAGCCTGGGGACTTTGGGTCGGGCTCCCCAATCTCTGGTGCTGAGGTCACCCAGGTGGTTAAAAAGCTCCGCGTTGGCAGGGCTCCAGGGATGGATGAGATTTGCCCGGAGTTCCTTAGGGCTCTGGATGTTGTAGGGTTGTGTTGGCTTACGCGACTGCAATATTGCGTGGACATAGGGGACAGTTCCCTTGGATTGGCAGACTGGGGTAGTGGTTCTCCTATTCAAAAAGGGGGACCATAGAGTGTGTTCCAACTATAAGGGGATCATACCGGGCTTTCAGTGTGGCTGCCCCCCGCCTGTGGAACTCACTTCCTGACTGTCTGAGGGTCCCACAGTCACTGGTTGACTTTAAGAGCGGCTTGAAGACCTTTCTTTTCAACCGAGCATACTCTACCTCCTCATGATTCTACTTTTGATCTTAGTTGATACTGTTATTGATTTTACTTGTTTTATTACTTGTTTTATTGACATTTAATTTCTGTTGCACCGTGTAGCACTTTGAGATTTTCATTAATGAAAAGTGCGTTATAAATTGAATTCATTATTATTATTATTATTATTATTATTATACTCTTAAGCCTCCCTGGTAAGGTCTATTCAGGGGTTCTGGAGAGGAAGATCCGTCGGATGGTCGAACCTTGGATTCAGGAGGAGCACTGTGGTTTTCGTCCTGGTCGTGGAAAACTGGACCAGATCTACACCCTCAGCAAGGTCCTGGAGGGCGCGTGGAAGTTTGCCCAACCAGTCTACATGTGCTTTGTTGACTTGGAGAAGGCATTCGACCGCAACCCTCGGGTGGTTCTGTGGGGGGTACTCCGGGAGTATGGTACCAGGCCCTTTGATACGGGCTGTTAGGTCCCTGTACAACCGGTGTCAGAGCTTGATCCGTATTGCTGGCAGTAGGTCAGGCTCATTTCCGGTGAGAGTTGAACTCCGCCAAGGTTGCCCTTTGTCACCGATTCTGTTCATAATTTTTATGGACAGAATTTCTAGATGTAGCCAAGGTGTTGAGGGGATCCGTTTTGGTGGCCTTAGAATCACTTCTCTGTTTTTTGCAGATGATGTGGTCCTATTGGCTTCATAAGGTGGTGATCTACAGCTTTCACTGGAGCGGTTTGCAGCCGAGTGTGACACGGCCGGGATGAGGATCAGTTCCTCCAAATCCGAGGCCATGGTCTTGAGCCGGAAAAGGGTAGAGTGCCCACTCCGGGTCGGGGAGGAGGTCCTGCCCCAAGTGGAGGAGTTTAAGTATCTCGGGGTCTTGTTCACGAATGAGGGAAAACTGGAGCGTGAAATCGATAGGCGGATAGGTGCAGCATCCTTAGTGAAGCAGGCGTTGTATCTGTCTGTCGTGGTGAAGAGAGAGCTTGAGTCAAAAGGCAAAGCTCTCAATTTACCGATCGATCTATGTTCCCACCCTCATCTATGGTCATGAGCTCTGGGTTGAGACCGAAAGAATGAGATCTCGGATACAAGCGGCTGAAATGAGTTTTCTCCGCATGGTGTCTGGACTCTCCCTTAGAGATAGGGTGAGAAGTTCAGTCATCCGAGAGGGACTCAGAGTAGAGCTGCTGCTTCTCCACATCGAGTGGAGCCAGTTGAGGTGGCTAGGGCATCTGGTTAGGATGCCTCCTGGACGCCTCCCTGGTGAGATGTTCCGGGCATGTCCCACTGGGAAGAGACCCAGAGGAAGACCTAGGACATGCTGGAGGGACTATGTTTCTCGGCTGGCCTGGGAATGCCTTGGGATTCCCCCGGAGGAGCTGCTCCAAGTGGTTGGGGAGAGGAAAGTCAGGGCCTCCTTACTTAGGTTGCTACCCCCGCGACCCGATCCCAGATAAGCGGAAGACAATGGATGGATGAGCGAAGCCATCTGTTCAGACTCCTCAGATCCAAAATCGACCTCAGGCCTCCGTCTCATTTTGGTACAACAAAGTACTTCCTCAAAAAGCCATTTTTTTTCCTCGTGAGCAGGGACAGCTCTCACTGCCTCCTTCTGCAGCATTGAGCAAATCTCCTCTCTCAGAACAGATGTGCAAGCGTCTGATATTGTTGTCATGGTTACCCCAGAGAAGGGTGGTGTCCTCTTTGAGAACTGCAACATGTAGCCGAGTGTTATGGTCATCATGACCTAGTGACCCGGGTTGCACGCCGTCTAGGCTTCTGCCTGCGTAGCAAGTCTGGAGGGCATGTTCACTGTAGGGTTTACATGTTTCAGGAGGGGTGGAGACGCCTGAAAAGGTGGAGAAGCAGCTCTGGCTCAGGCTGACTTCTGCTTTCTGTCACGGCCCGTGGAGGAGGTTCTGGGTTGGCCCACTTGAGGTGGAACGAACCTGCGCTTTGACCAGGCCTGGCCCGCCTGAGAAAGGTGTCCATGTTGCTCTGGGACGGGTTTCAAGCGTTGCTTCCCGTTGAACGTCGGTCTCTTATACGCCGGGCATCGAGTGAGGGAGCAATGGCGCTGCTGTGGGCCTCTCTGTCTACCCGGGTCTCTGGGCTGTGTAAAATGCTTTCTTGGCATACCTTGACGCATGGCCTCATCCTGTTTCCTCCTCTGATCCAGTCTGCTCTGGATCCTCTCCAGAGCTCTGCCAAACAGTCCAGAGGGCTCGATGGGGTGGTGGACAAACAGGTTTTGCTGGCCTTCAGGAAGGTCAGTGAGTGTCAACGAAAGGTGACGTTGAGCGATAACGATCTCAGCCATACTTTTCCCTTGGGCGATGGCTGCAGAACCGGTGAGGCGAAGGATAGAGTCCACCGCCCTACGGGCCTCGTCTAGGATCTCGTCCGCTTTCTTCTTGTTGGTGGTCTGCTGGAGCTCCTGCAACTTCTCAGCCTGATAGGCCTGTAACATCGCTGCAGAATTCATGGCAAGGACAGCGAGAGCCTGAGTCTGGAATGACAGCTAAAGAGCTACGTGGGCTTGGAGCCCGACATTCTGGGAGCCAAATGTGCCACCAAAGTCTCGTCCATCTGAGGAATGTGAGCCATGCCAGCCAACCTCCATGCCCAAGACGTCTAGAACCTGGGAGAGAGGCAGTGTCAGGGTTGCTCTGGGTTCAGTCCAGGAGTGTGTTAGCTCTGTGTGGAAGTCAGGTAAGATGGGCATCCTATGCCCCGTGGTCGACTGCTGCTTCGCAAATAAGTAGTTCCCCGCCAGTCTCGTTACCTGTTCTCGAGGTGGTGGTTCGGGCCAAGTTCCCTTATCAGTCATGTCACTCGGAGCAACATAAATGCCATGGGAAATTGCGCTCCGCACAGTTACCTGAAGGAATACAATCACGCCTTTATGGCAAAGGCATCAGCGTCGTGCCAGAGGACCCACCCTCTGGGTACTTAAGCCGCTGACGCCCATCCATCGATCTCTTATTGCCCTTCACCTCGCTTAAACCTGAACTCAACTCTCTTCGCGGGACTTCTCTGTTGCTTCATCGCTCGACCAGTGGTGAGCTTGCTCCCTACACAGGACGTACAAAGAATTATTCCTACGTACTACTGGGCTAGCAGAAGCTAGTCCGGCACATTTTTCCTTAACCCCAAAGTTTTTTCTTCTCTTTCCGCAGACTGCTTCGCTCGACGTCGCTAACTGCGTCACACCGCTACCTCTGCTAATTCGTAGCAGGCTAGCCAGCGAAAGCGACGCGACGGAGGAGACGTCTCAAATAAAAATAAAAAAGATCTTGGAAGGACTTGCTCGTCTTATTTCGGACATGCCTCCGGAGAAAGGAAAGCGAAATACAAGACTTCCAAAAAAGACCAGCAGGGTAGCGAGCCCAACCTCACGCGCCTGCCCCAGTGGATGCAGTTTTTCCCTCTGAGCCATGAGGCAAAGGATGCCCGTCTTTCCGGACTTCCTCACAAAGCTGACTCGCACTTGGGCTCAGCCCAAAGCTCCCATGCTGCTACCGCTCTCGCAGTTTATCGACGTGGACGGGATGGATGGAGTGGGAATAGCCAATGTGCCTCAAATAGAGGACACATTGGCGTCTCATCTGGCTCCTAAGTCATCCGGGACAAAACCAACTCTCCTTAGCAAAGCCTGTCGAGTTTCGGCTTCTCTACTCAAGAAATGCTACAGAGCTTAGGGCCTTGCGGCGCGCTTAATGAACGCGTCTGCCATGATCCAGGCGTACCTGGCTGAAAAACTACAGGAGCTCCAGGTAACGTCAGACAAGCAAGTTGCTGCAGAGCTGCTGGATGAAGCCTGCAGGGCAACAGACTTTGTGCTCCGCATTATGGGGACAACGGC
>JBBPBX010015331.1:39453-49626 GCA_038048925.1 Garcialebias charrua | reverse complement strand
GGGCCCCAGTAGAGCACGTTTCACAGGTTTCTCAGCCAGCGCTCCTTGCCGCAATGTGAAGTCCGCATCCAAGCTAATTAAGCACCTGACACGTAACTAATGCTAGATAATGTCGCAAAAAAGGGCATATATCCTTCAGGGGCTGAAAAAGGAAGAGGAAAAAAGATGATGAAGAAGAGAAAAAACGGCAAGATAAAGGTATGTTTGTACAAAGTACATCTCTTTTATCAAAAAATATTTGTGCAGCTGCTAATGGATAAATAGAGCTAGCAACATTGAACAATCTGGACTACCGTGTTTGTACTTGTTAATAACTGAGTTTTAATTTTCAAGAATGGTGATAAGTCTATATTCAATAATTATAGACCAATTTCCTTATTACCACAATATTCTAAAATTCTTGAAAAATTATTTGTGATTAGATTAGACAAATTTCTTGATGACTATAACATTTTAACCAACAGCCAATATGGTTTTAGATCTAAAAACTCTACTTCTATGGCTCTTATGGAATTGACAGAACAAATTTCCACTGCTGTTGATCAAAAGCAACACTGTGTGGGTTTATTTGTTGATCTAAAGAAAGCTTTTGATACAGTTGATCACACTATTCTCCTCGAGAAGTTAAATAAATATGGTGTTAGAGGACTGACTTTGAAATGGGTATCTAGCTATTTGGAGGATAGAAGTCAATTTGTACAGATAGACAATACCAGATCAAAACTCAACAGAATCACATGTGGAGTCCCTCAGGGTTCTATACTGGGACCTAAGCTTTTTATTTTGTATATAAATGATTTGGTAAAAGTGTCTGGTATTCTAAGGTGTGTTCTTTTTGCTGATGATACCACCTTCTTTTATTTTGGTTATGATTTGAAACAAATGTTTGAGTTGTTAAAAGAGGAGATCTCAAAATTACAAACTTGGTTTAGTTTAAATAAGTTATCATTAAATTTAGATAAGACTAACTATATGTTATTTAGCAAAAATAAAACAGATAAATTTTCTATCAAAATTGATGGTGTTGAACTAAGTAGAGTGGATGAGGTAAAGTTTTTGGGTGTAATTGTTGATGAGAGATTGTCGTGGAAACAGCATGTAAATTTTGTTAAAACTAAGTTATCTAAATCTATTGGCGTATTGTATAAACTAAAGGACTTGTTAAATGATAGGGCTCTTTATTTGCTATATAACTCAATTTTTGTTCCACATTTAATTTATTGTGTGGAGGTTTGGGGTAAAGCCTGTACAACTATAACAAATTCTATTTTTATTTTGCAGAAAAGAGCGGTTAGAATTATTGCTAGAAAGCCTTATCGTCATCCATCAAATGTATTATTTAAACAACTCAAATTATTGAAATTTTGTGAATTGGTAGATTATAATATTTTGTTAGTAATGCATAAAGCTCATATGAATGTGCTACCCACAAATGTTCAAATGTTTTTCATAAAGAGAGAAAGCCGTTACAGTTTAAAAGGAACTGAAATGTTTGTTAAACCTAGATATAGGACTAGTTTGAAGGGGCGTTTTAAGGGAGTGGAATTGTGGAATGTTTTGGAAAAAGATGTTAAAGAACTGTGATGAAATTCAAAAACATTATCAAGTCTATAGACTGCTAGCAAAATACTAAAGCTATAAGTAAAGCATCCTAATCTGAGGATGAGTGGCCATCTTTCCTCTCAGATGTAAACAGGACTGAGCAGGTGATGAGAGGACCACTGCCTATTAAGGATACCTTTTCCTTCCCCAAAAGGCATGATGGGCAATGTTTTTATTTTTATTTTTAGAAAGCTTGATTTTACCATTTTTTCTCATAGGCAGTTTTATCAATATATTATGTCATGTCTGGCCTTCTGAGGACATTCATGAACTTGATGTGGTCCAAAATTAAAATGTTTGGCACCCCTTCAATAAATTACATATATACAGGTAGTCCCCGACTTACGAGCGCTCTGACTTACGAGGTCCCGGACTTACGAGCATGCATCTCATTAAAAAAAAAAATAAAAAAAATTTTTTTTTTTTTTTTTTTTTTTTTTTTTATTTTTTTTATAAATGAATACATGTACAGTACTGGACAGTCACCAAGCACTTAGTCTATCCTAACACAGTTTTTAAAGATGAAGGAATAAGTTGAATTGTCTCCCTTTCACATAAAGGGAGCAAGCTCCCTATGGAGCCTGCAGGGAGGAGGGAGACAATTCAACTGATTCCTTCATCTTTAAAAACTGTGTTAGGATAGGCTAAGTGCTTGGTGACTGTACAGTACTGTACATTTATCTATTAATAAATAAAAAACAATAAAAAATAAAAATACTGTATATACTGTATATTTTTAATAAATAGATAAATGTACAGTACTGTACAGTCACCAAGCACTTAGCCTATCCTAACACAGTTTTTAAAGATGAAGGAGTCAGTTGAATTGTCTCCCTCCTCCCTGCAGGCTCCATAGGGAGCTTGCTCCCTTTATGTGAAAGGGAGACAATTCAACTTATTCCTTCATCTTTAAAAACTGTGTTAGGATAGGCTAAGTGCTTGGTGACTGTCCAGTACTGTACATGTATTCATTTATAAAAAAAAAAAAAAAAAAAGTAAAAAAAAAAAAAAATTTTTTTTTTTTTTTACTATGTGATCCTACTTACGAATTTTTGACTTACGAGCGCCCCCTAGTGACGGAACTCGCTCGTAAGTCGGGGACTACCTGTACATTAAAAAGGACTGTCAGAGTTGCAATACGTTTATCAGGTGGGAGAATGATAAAACCATCTGACCGTTGATTGCAGTAATTCACATTATTAGTAGAAACAGAGGGCCCCCATCCAAATTTCGCTTAGGGCCCCAAAGAGGCTTGGGCCGGCCCTGCTTCTGACTCAGAGTCTGAATCCACCTGCGCTGGGATTTTCTCCTCCTCCTGCGCTGGAGTCAGCTCTCCTTCAGCATCCTTCAAGGATGAGGACGGTACAACGTCATCTGATTGTGTATCCATATTTGTTTTGAGTCTGTAAAAATCAACAAACTGGTACATGTGGGTGTTATTCTAAAAAAAAATTCTTTTTTAGAGTTATTTTAAATCTCTTCAGTATTTAAAACAAGCATCAATTGTTTGTCTGTATCTCTGTTATTCTAAAATTTTTATTTAAAATAAACAGGAATTTTGTATGTGTACAGAACAATTTTTTAAAGCTGGTAATTTCACCATAAAATGCTGACTTTTTTATGATGTTTTTGAGAAAACTCATCTGTCAACGTCTTTTAACCAACAGGGGGCAGCATCGAGACTTAATGTTATCACGAAGAGACTGATTTTGTTTATTCAGTATTTAAACTAAAAACAACCTTTTCAGAATTAGTTTCTAGTGTGTCAGTGATAAACGCTCGAACCACGTTCTTGTCAGAGACAAATCTATGTTGTTAGACAGTTTAGATGGCTTGAAATGAGTGTTTAAACTCTCAGTGAAATCTCAGTTTGTCCTGTGAGTGTGTGAACTGCTTGTCACCCGAAGTGCACCTGGAAATGACGACACAAGTAGGCGGGTCGACGCAGCGCGTCACCAGCTTCCGTTGAGCGAGGCGGAGCTCGCTAAACAGATACGTGACGTCAACCAATCAATCACAGCGTTTGTAGTTCATTCCCAAGCGTTCATGGTAAATGAAGTTTTCTTACCTTCGCCCAATGCAGTACCGGAAATGACGACAAAGTGGGTTGGTCGCAACGGCGTGCGTTCCCACTACAGCGAATCAACGCTCGCTACGAGAGTGATTGACAGTTCACAGCTCTCGTTCATCCAGTCACAGCTCATAAACAAAACGTGTGGGACTGGGACACGTAGCTCTTTAACGTTAGCTTAGCACAACAGAACACAACTTTATAGACTCGTAACCAACTCAAACGCTTCGAATTAACTCCCCAAAATTCTGAAACGTGGCAATCACATTTAAAACAGGCACGACTTAGCTACGCTTAGTAACCCAGCACTGCAGCTGTTGAACAAACACGGACTCTCTCGGAGCGCGTCAAGGTCGGTTCCGTCCACTTTAAAGGAGCAGAACTCGGGTTTCAGAACCACTATCCGACACCGTTCTAACAGTTATATGCTTCTTTGACCTGCTCTAACATGTAAAATACCAGCACAGCAATCTTGTAGATGTTAAAGTAGCTTTCAGGCTTTTGACTCGGCGGTCAAACAAAGCTTTGTACAGGAGTCTGTGTGAACTGGACCGAACAGGACCAGAACCCCCACAGACCACGGGCTGACAAAAACCTCACCTAAAAGCTTCCAACAGCGTGTAACAGAGTTGAACGAATAACAATCCCTCAGCCTCAAATGATAAAAACATGCAGAATCTGCCTGCTTTGAACACTTCCAGCCAAAATTATTATCCTCAGAGTTTAAAACTTGGATCCTCTTATGCAAACATGACGTTACAGTTCATGAGAGACCACAGATTTATCAATAAACTTTTAGAAAACACGTACGAGGGCCACCAATATGTAGTATTAGGGAAGGGTCAGTTTTAATACTGACCTCTTTACCTTAATTAATTTACTTATTCAGATTGAATAGTAATTTCACGGATTCTTTTCTTTTTCAGTTTACCCAATATTTCTGTGATCTTTATGATGGATAAATAAACAGAGCTATAGAGTGACAATGGACATTGACTTAGTTTGGTATGCCAGGCGACACTACCATTTATTTAAAATAAATCAACTAAAATCAACACCATTACACTTGATTGACATGATTTCACTTTCTTTCAATTTAATACGTCAGCACACTTAAATTCAACACAACAGACTTCAATACTGGATGTTAACATATTTAGTCTGTGGGCTCTTTAGCTTAAAATAGTTTCCAGCTTAGAATTGAGGGAAAAGAGAGGAGGAAAGATTTAAGAAGAATTGGGAGGTTAAGAGAGGAAGTTTATCTTGCATTTATGAAACCAGATGACACTCTTCCGTACGCGTCCAGCTAAGATATCATCACACCTCCAGCAAGCAAACAGCGGCTCCTTTACCTTAAGACGTCCGCCTCGGTTCTGGTAAAGAGCTGTGATCAGCTTTGGACTGACGAGTCGTCGGTCCCGCAAGTCCAAGCTGGACTCCACACGTGTTTACCTTGTCGGTGTCGGTGATACTCGCTTTCGTCGGCAGAAGCCGTGGCAGTCGTGGCTTTTTGGCTCAAGATAATTTATTCCAGGAAGGAATAACAAAGTTTGAGCTTACGCTCATTCGAAGTGGACTCATAACAGCCTGTTATCAGTCCTTAGCTGAAGACGAAGGTCGTTAGCTCTTGACCAAACGTACCCCAGCTCTTTGGGAAAGGTTCACATCTCTTTGAAGTTCCCCCAAACTCTGAAGCGTTTCCGCAAAAGTTAGAACTTAAAAGAGAATTAGAGAGGAGAGAAACTTGTCTCTTTTTCATTGGTCCACTTGTTATCACTATTCAAGGTGAAATTCAGCGCAGAGAAGGAAATTGTTTAGGAAAAGTATCTGAGTGAGAGACTTTCAGACGCTAGATGAGAGTTTTAGCTTAAACTCGACAAAAACAATTTCAGTGTAAGTCAGTTTGACATTTTAGCTGAACTTTGACACCTTTTCACTTGCAGAAATGACACATTGATGTTTCACATTTAAAGAATAACAGCATATAACATATATCATGAAAATGACAAAAGTTATTCTTTTGATTACATTAGAATAAAATCAAAGATAGAAATAGTCTCTTTTGATGACTATATTCTCAGATTACAACTAATGGAATGATTTTGTGGTAAATGTCTTGCTTTACTGAGAGGTCAGTAAAGGTCATCTCTGGAACAGTTCAAAAACCTTAGTTTGACCCTGGGTAGGTCCACTACACTGATAATGTTTGATCTGTATTACACTGTACAGTATTGGTTTGTTAAGTGTCCTTGGGTGTCCTGAAAGGCGCTTTTAAATAAAATGATTATTATTATTATTGTTATTATGTATGTGTCTGGAAAAGTAAAGAGTTTTAAAATAAATTCAAAGCCTTGAAGGAAAGGTTTTCACTTGCTCTAGTAGTTCATGTCAGGAGAGCAAAATGTGCTAAAAGTAAACGTTGATTGTCAGATTTTTTTAAAATATTGAATTCATAAAATTAGCTTTTCTTTTATTAAACTGACTGAGCTGCTGAGGTTCTTTACCGTCGTCTCAGCTCACAAATTTAGTTCCAGGACTTTCAGCTGACACGGCTCATTGGGAAACAATTTAAAACTAGTTTCTGAGTCTGGGCTCACGTTTCCTGTTTGAACGAACAGATGTGCTGCAGTCAGGAACAGAGTGTTTCAGTTTGAAACACCTTTTAATCAGAGTCAGGTGGGTCTGTGCTGCAAAGCAGGATCAGTGACCTAATGATGAATTACTTTCCTGTTAGTCTGTCAGGGTTTAATATCTACTGGACGTATCGCCATGACAACCTATGACCTGCTTCTATGTGCCACTTCCAGTTTCAGAACATCTTTGTTCTGAAACTGACTTTTTATCATTTCATCCACAGTAAGTCCTGCAAAAGACACAAGCTAAAAACATTTGTTTCTTCTTCCTGTTCGGGTCGCTGAGGTCACTGGTGCCCAAAATCTATCAGTCACTGTGTGAGAAGCGGGGTACACCCATGGCACGTCTCAAGTCTTACCAATAAGCCTAACATGCATGTTTTTGATCTGTGGGAGGAAATTGGAGTACATGGAGAAAACCCACACATCCATGGAGAGAACATTCCAACTCCACCCAGAAAAGTCCCCAACTGGGTTTCGATCCAGCGACCTTCGCTGGGAGTGTTTCTTCTTCTTTCTGCTTTTCCCTCTTCAGCGAGTCATCCTCCTCCACCTCACTCTGTCCTCACTCCAACTACCTCCATGTCCTCTCTAACTGCAAGTGCGCTCTGCTGAGAAGGTAATCGGCTGTAGTCTCCCATCTCTCCATGACCTGTACGTCTCCAGGACTGTGAGGCGAGCAGGTCGGATCACAGCTGACCCTTCTCACCCTGCATACGGTCTGTTCGAACCACTCCCCTCAGGCAGGAGGCTTCGGTCAATTGGGACCAGAACCTCCCGCCATAAAAACAGTTTCTTCCCCTCTGCTGTCAGACTTTTGAACACTCATAACCATGTTACCTCATAACTTGCCTTGGTCGCTGTATTTTGTATTTTGATTGGGAATCACTGTATCACTGTATTTTGATTGCACCACTCTAATTGTGCTGTTTCTTAGTAGGTTTTGTTTACTGAATATTGTATTGATTGTATTGATGTTTTATGGTTTATGTTTTTTATGTTTTATGTTTCTATATTTTATGCACCGTTATGCCGAAGCAAATTCCTAGTCTGTGAATCCTGTTCATTGACAATGGCGATAATAAACAGAATATGAATATGAATCCATATATCTCCTCTTTGTCTTTTTCCTGGCAGCTGTATTACTAACATCCTTCTACCAATATACCCACTGTCCCTCCTCTGGACATGTCCAAACCATCTCAGTCTGGCCTCTCTAACTTTATCTCCCAGTTCTTCAACATGTAATCCCGGTCCGGGGCCTTTCTGGGTGGAGTTTGCATGTTCTCCCCGTGCATGCGTGGGTTTCCTCCGGGTACTCCGGTTTCCTCCCACAGACCAAAAAACATGCTTGTTAGGCTGATTGGTGACTCTAAATTGACCCTAGGTGTGAGTGTGAGAGTGGATGGTTGTTTGGTGCGAGTGAGACAGGTCCCTCTTGTAAATGAGTCCCCGTGACTCAACGAGGCTAGCCTGTATAAATAAAGGTTGAATGAATGTGTACCTCTGATGATCTCATTACTAATCTTATCCATCCTTGTCACTCCTAAGGAGAACCTCAGCACTTTGAAATTTTTATTAATGAAAAGTGTGGTATAAATTGAATTTATTATTATTATTATTATTATTATTATTATTATTATTCATTTCTACAACTTCCAGTTCTTTCTCCTGTCTTTTTGTCAATGCCACTGTCTCCAGACCATACAACATAGCTGGTCTCACCACTGTCTTGTAAACTTTTCCTTTGACCTTTGCTGACACCTTTTTGTCACAAATCACTCCTGAAACTTTTCTCCATCCACTCCATCCTGCCTGGACTCTCTTCTTCACCTCTTTACCACATTCCCCATTTTCCTGGACAGTGGACCCCAAGTACTTGAAGTCCTGCACCTTTGTGACCTCTGCTCCTTGTAGCCTCACTGTTCCACTGGCCTCCCTCTCATTCACACACATGTACTCTGTCTTACTACGGCTGACTTTCATTCCTCTTCTTTCAAGTGCATACCTCCACCTCTCCAAGTTCTCTTCCACCTGTTCCCTGTTCTCACCACAGATCACAATGTCATCTGCAAACATCATAGTCCATGGGGATTCCTGCCTGACCTCATCTGTTAGTCGGTCCATCACCAGAGCAAACAAAAGGGGCTCAGAGCCGATCCTTGATGCACTCCCACCTCCACCTTGAAAGCTATCTGTCACTCCTACAGCACATCTCACCACTGTCCTGCTGTCTTCATACATGTCCTGCTGTCTTCATACATGTCCTGCTGTCTACATGTCCTATACCAGTCTAACATACTTCTTTGCCACTCCAGATTTCCTCATAAAATACCACACCTCCTCCCTCAGCACACTGTGTGTGTGGAGATGTACACATGGAGATATTAAGTAACAATGACTGGAAACGTCCATTCATCCATTCTCTTTCTGGATCTCTGCTGGTGACCATGTCCAACCCTAAGTTATCAGTTGAAGAACTACTGGTCAGTCTGATTCAAGATGGCCACCACAGCTACACATACATGTCTGCAACTCTGGTTCAGTAGATTCTGAGGTAGATCTGGTGGTATAGTAGCTGAGTGTCATTCCACATCTTCTGAGCTCCAGTTGTTCTAACAGGATGGCCTGATACAAAGTGGTGTAAGGCAGCGGGCGACATGCATTCCTTCTCTTCTTTAGTTATAACAAACACAGGCAGAAGCTTCAACGACCAGAACCTTGATGTTCTGTCTGAAATGGGCCAAACAACGGGAGGATTGCTCCACAGTCATAATGGCGCAGCGTTTTGCGCCATGTGTCAAAAACACGCACATTTCTTCTCTGCGGAGAAATCCAGATGGTCCTGCAAGGAGATGCTTGGTCTGGTTCCGACCCAAATGAACTAAATACAGCAGGTAATAACACTAATGTGTCTGACTGAACACCAACACCTGTAAACTGTGAGCTCTCAGTCTGCCTCCATCACTGGGAACCAGTCCTCCACTGGTGGCAGACCACTGATTAAAGCCCGAGCAGGCACCTGTGTGAAAATGGCGCTGATTGTAAAACATGTCAACAAAGTCCCGGAGCCGCGCCGACCCACTCACCGGTTCTGGAGGCTCATCCAGCGGCACCGAGGAGGAGGACGAGAGCAGATGTTGTCGCTTGTGTGTCTGCAGCACGGCGTTTGTCCAGAACCGAACCAGCCTGTTTGACAACAATACACAGGAGTGTGGGCGCTGCGCCCTCTGCGCTGTCTCACAGGCACAGGGAGGCGCAGGCAGCCAACATTCAATTCACTCTGTTTAACAACAAGTCACAGCAGAAGTCATCTCAGGGCACTGATAAATACACTAATTTATATAAAAATTCAATTACAAACATAATTGATCTAAGGCAGGTTATGGTAGACAGCATGTTGCACTTTCTTCATTTCATCCCAGTATATCCTGAGCAAGCACAAAAGGCAACAGTGGAAAGGAAAAACACCATAACAGGAAGAAACCTCCCAGCTCAGGACATTTACTGCACTTCAAGTGCCTGGAGAATGACAGAGATGCCTTTAATAAAAAATGAATTCAATAAGAATAATAAATATTATAAAAGCCTCTTCTATGCAGACTAATCACCCCCTTTCATAATTGAAAAGATTGAAATATTTTTATTTGACCTTTATTTATACGGTTAGTCTCGCTGAGTTACGAGGACTAATTTTCAAGAAAGACCTGCTCACATTGTGCAGCCTCCCATCCAGGCTGTCATATTGTAAAGTTTGCGGATGATACAGCGGTGGTGGGATGCATCACAAACAATGATGAGTCCAGCTACAGACAGGAGGTGGAACACCTGGAGAGCTGGTGCAAAGAGAATAACCTTCACATGAAT
>JBBPBX010015331.1:0-14109 GCA_038048925.1 Garcialebias charrua | reverse complement strand
GACTACTGTAATAATGTTTAGCATATATCTTAGTTCTTTTAGCATACCGTTTGGCATTTGTTTAGCGAATATCTTAGTGTATATCTTAGATCCTTATTTACGGTTTATTTTTTATCATTTATATTTTTGCTATTTTGGGGTGTAACTGGGACCTGTGTACATTATTTTGCTCCACCTCATATACAACATATGGTGGAAACGACAATAAAGTTGACTTGAACTTGAATGTAATACTTGACAAGACAAAACATGAAGTGATTTTGATTCACACATTCTGCAACAACAACCAAGAAATCAATCTATAAATATCTTTTAATTCAACACCGTAAACTTTTCTCAATAGGTGTGTATCATTTAATGGAAGAATGTTGGAACAGTTCATGGACTAATTCATAATGAAGTGAAACAATGAGTTCTAGCCGCTAAGTTATAAATTTACAGAGAAAATTGTTTCATTATTACGTTGTGTTGTTGTTCTGTCTCCAGGCACACCTTGGGGTGTGAGGGAGGACAATCAGCTCTTTCACAGCTCCGTCCCAGCAGTCACACCTTCTATCCAGGGCATCTGCCGGCTGCAGGGACAAAGGCGATTGTTCCCAGAGGGACGTCCATGAACCGAGTGTGAAACAATAGACGCAGAGAAAAGCCAAAGGTTCAGCAGAGCTGAGCAGGGTTGTTAAAGTTTGCGCAGATGGAGCATTTCTACTGTCTGACTGTTTGAGTCTACAAGCACTGGAGATTTCAGAAAGTTTCCCTTTATTCTTGCACACCAATTGCTTCATATTCCCAATCAAACAGCCCCTTTGTCTTGTTTTGTCGGAGCAAAGCTGAACAGTGTGCTGCATTGACGAGCCACAGACAGATTATCTTGTTTGAATAGCTTTTTCAGAGCAACAGAGAGGCCACCACAACAATAGGTAACTTGTTGTATACACAGCAAGTTTAATATTCGTTTAAAACAGCCTTGTTGTAGGCTATCCATGGGGGCTGCTCACACTGGTACAGTAACTGTTTGTATTTGTATATAATACACTTCTCCTCGTCAAAGCTGCTAATTGGACTGGTCAGACGAAGCCAAGGGCCTCTTAGAGCAGCAGGCACAATTATCAAGGGAGGCAACAATGTAGGGATTGAAATAATTTCTTTTGAGGTTGAATTTAATTGTGTCCTCTCTGACACTCTGGCTTTTTATAGTTCAAAGAAAGGAAAGGACTCAGTATTATTGCAAAGAGAAAGTTCAAATCTTTTAAAGTGAGGCTCTTTGGGAAGATCATCGACAACTATTTTTTTATTGTTTGGAGCTTTAGAGAGGAACTCTGACCGAACTGAGCAGATAATGCAGGGGTCTGCAACCTACGGCTCTGGAGCCACATGCGGCTCTTTTGTCCCTTCGCAGCACCTTTTTCATTTGCACCAAAGCCAGCGGTGTCAAGTAACGAAGTATAAATACTTCGTTACTTTACTTAAGTACAAATTTTAGTTATCTATACTTTAGTAAAGTAATTATTTTTCAGCCTACTTTATACTTCTACTTCTTACATTTTCACGCAATTACTGGTACTTTCTACTCCTTACTTTTTAAAAATAGCCTCGTTACTTTTCTTTCATTTTGCCGTATTGAGGTAAGCTGAAAGTTTCGTTACATTTTAAGCAGGAATAATAGTGTCTGAAGCTGTCGGATCGAGGTTCTGACTCGGTCCATTAGCTCTGACGTGTTGCTAAATACGGGAAAAGTCCGTGTGGGCGACATTTATTGAGCTATTTTTACTGGGCGCAGCTTGGTATAACTGTTCGGATGTGAAACGATACGTTTACAGAATTTTTGGGGTGCATTTAAGCGTCTTATGAGTTGAAAAAGAATCTACATTTGTGATAAGGTGACGCTACGTTCATGGCGTCTGTTTATGTGCTGTGATCGATTCAAAGCGATCACGTGACACGCGGTGCTGGTCGTCAAATTTCAGTTTTGTTAGCACAATACTGACAGATTGTCTGACTTGTTCGTTCTATGCATGAAATATCGTCAGAAACTGTTTAACCGCGGTGTTTTGAGATATTTAAAGGGGTTTTAGAGCGTTTAGACTTCGGGAGAACACAAACGTCCGACTGCACGCACGTCCCTAAATGCAACACAAACGACACATCGACGTAGTGACGTCAGCCAGATAGAAAAAAAGGAAAAAGTCCGGTGCATTTAATATCTAAAAGTTCACAGAACCTTTTCTAAACATTTTAAACACATCGATTATTTTCTTAACAGAACGTTTGTTTAAGCGATTGTCACATCCAGGCTAAAACTCATCCCAAAAGTTGATTTTTCACCATCTTCGTTTTCAAGCTAACGGAATAGACCTTTTACCAGTTGACGTCATCGCGCAAAGCTCGCCAGAAACGAGCGTGCTGATTGGACGGCAAAAAGCCGAAACCGGATGCCGGGGGGTTAGGAAGGAGCCGAGGAGCTTCGTAATGATAGAGAGTTGTAGAAGCTTGATTTCTTAAAATAGTGGACAACAACTGGTGAAAATGCCTGAACATTGTGCCGCAGATACGAGAGGAGGTGATTATGTGCGCTGATGGAAAATGGGGAACTCCTTCAGGCTTTTTGCGAATGTCCAGCAGGGTGAGCCGTTGTGTGTAGTTGTCAACAACCTGTATTATCCAAGCGTCAGAAATAAAAGTTTTAAATTTCTCACACCAATACTTCTGATATTTAGACTGGTTTGGTTATTGTTACAGGTTTAACATCTTCTGTTAGCTGCTATAACTAGCGCCACATCTTCATAAGAGCTGTCAGTATTAGCACAGTATGTAAACAAAAACATGACGTTTGAGTCACACAAATGTTCACAGCGTCCTTATTTCTTATTTGATTTCTGTAAACTATGTCTTAAATTAAGCCTGAGACAATTGGTGATGTTGTGATGTGAAAAATAATAACTATCCCAAGAGATACATTTATTAGCTTTCCTAGGGAAATTTAATTATCTTTGATTTACTAATGCACTTATGCTGTTTATACAGCTTACACTTTAGACGTAACATGTGTGAAAATCTTAAATATATTACAAACAATATATTTTGCATGTGAATTCCATAATGACACATACAATAGTTGTATATTGTGTTTGTGATTGTTTTTGCAGAGGATGTGGCTGCAACCATGTTGGAAATTCACCAACCTGCACCCAGTTACCTTGTACATGGAAGAGACCAGCCCAAAAACGAACTGCACCTGCTACTTGGATGAGCTGCAAGTTTTAAAGTGAGTTTAATCAGTGTTCCTGAAGACATTTCATATTACGCTTATAACACAAATACCCAGAAAGGTGACTTTCAGTGAAACTTCACCAACAATTGGAATAATACAATATCACTTATCTTGTCTTATCCCAGTCAAAAAACTATTCAACATTGTACAATTGTAGTTTATTGTATTGTGTTAATTATTGTTGTTTTCTAGTGGCACTAGATAATAAATGCAATCACATATGTACGGTTTTAAATGTTTTCTACAATGGTAAGATCTGGAATAGTTTTTTGACATTTTTAAAAAAACACTTCTACAAACAGATTTGCTAATATGTGTTAGATATCAACCACATTTTTCATGTTGGTGTCATTTAAGGCATGACATCTGTGTTGAGAAGTTTTCCAGGAGAACGCTGAACAGCCTGCGTTTTGACCCACGACATCCTGATGACCGGAATGAGCCCACCATCACTGCTGGCTGGTCTTCACAAGGACATTTTGAGCGTGGAGCCATTCTTGACCTATTGCAGGTTGTAGTAGTTAACATTAAAAACCAATAACGCTTATCTGTATGTTTCTTTAATTCCTTTATTTTGTCTAGATTTTAAAACTTCTTGTTTTTTTTCTTTTAAGATATGCTCAAAGACCCTGGCTGCAGTTCTCGATCCAGACTCTCCGGCAGATGAAGTAGCTGACGACCGCGGCCCCTGTTCAATCTCCATGCCATCAGAGAGACCTGCCAGAAGTTCAAAACATCTTTAAATGTCTCACAAGCACACACATTATTTATATAAGTCACAAACAGAAACAACACATACCAGAAGATCAGAACAAGCGCTCAATACAAAAACAACTGGACTTTATTAAAAGTATTAATTCATATTTGACAATAAACAAAACAGTCTTTTGTAGAGTTAAACTGTATGCTTATACACATTGATGACAGGATTGCTTTTTTTTTCTGTGACAGCATGTCACCGATATGGTGGCCCTGAGGTGCAAAACACATTAACAAATAAGGCTAAACACTTATTTGTTAATGTGTTTTGCACCTCAGGGCCACCGTACACCGATGCTCCCAGCAAAACTGTGCACAGTGTTTGATGCTGTTTTATTCACCTGTTATTTCTTCAGGGGGGTTGAACAGACTAGCTTCCCTTTTTCCACCTCTGACTTGACATCAAACCCTTTGTCAGCAAGGAGTTGTTGGCCAGTTGCTGCTGTAAAACAAAGTATTTATTCATGTTTGACAATAAACAAAACAGTCTTGTGTATAGTTAAACTGTATGCTTATACACATTGATGACAGGATTGCTTTTTTTTCTGTGACAGCATTTCACCGATGCTCCCAGCAAAACTGTGCGAATGACTTACAGAAACAGAGAAATGGCTGAAATGTTTTTAAAGTCAGACCTCAAATAATGTTAATAAAACATGTTTGTCTTGTGGAAACTACTACTGTATATTTTTTCAACGCAGAAAGAGTTCAAATGATGACAGCTAACAGTGCAGTGGTCTGTTCATTTTTATACAGCTGCATGTTTTATGCTATTTTATTCACCTGTTATTTCTTCAGGGGGGTTGAAGGAAGAATCTCTTTGCATGTCGCAGGTTGAAACAGGTTGAAACTTCAACACAGGCAGTGGACTGAGGAACAGCGAGGTCTCGTAGTAGACCTAGCTAGCTGCTAGCTTAGCAACTGTCCAGTAGCATTCTGCTGCGGGAGGTTGTTCTGTTTTGTCTGTTTCCCATATCCAAGATGTAATGTAGGAACGTAATCCACGGAGCTTGGATCACCACCATCCACGGATCACCACCGTACGGAGCTAGGATCACCACCGCGACCAGAGTAGTATTACCCCCGACTTCCGGAAAATTCTGGAAAAATACGAGTGCGCATGCGCGATGACGTCAACTGGTAAAAGGTCTATTCCAGCTTCCGATTCGGAAAATGACTAAAGGGATATTACAACTAATTTTTCACTACCTTGAGCGGGTTTAATCTGCTCTAGCTCAGAAACCACAACACCTAGACTCTTCAAACCAGGACTATATTATTCTAGACTAATAGAAGAATATATAAAACTAAGTTTGAGCTTTGTGAAACGTTTTTCTGATTTGTGAAACTTCCACAAAGTTTGTTTTTCATCATTTTTAGGCTACTGGACCACATTAGACCTGGTCCAGGTCTGAAACCACAACACCTAGACTCTTCAAACCAGGACTATATTCTTCTAGACTAATATCGGGTCGGGGAGGAGGTCCTTACCCAAGTGGAGGAGTTTAAGTATCTCGGGATCTTGTTCACGAATGAGGGAAAACTGGAGCGTGAGATCGATAGGCGGATAGGTGCAGCGTCCGCAGTGAAGCGGGCGCTGTACCGGTCTGTCGTGGTGAAGAGAGAGCTGAGTCAAAAGGCAAAGCTCTCAATTTACCGATCGATCTACGTTCCCACCCTCATCTATGGTCATGAGCTTTGGGTTATGACCGAAAGAACAAGATCTCGGATACAAGCGGCTGAAATGAGTTTTCTCCGCAGGGTGTCTGGACTCTCCCTTAGAGATAGGGTGAGAAGCTCAGTCATCCGGGAGGGACTCGGAGTAGAGCCGCTGCTTCTCCACATCGAGAGGAGCCAGTTGAGGTGGCTCGGGCATCTGGTTAGGATGCCTCCTGGACGCCTCCCTGGTGAGGTGTTCCGGGCATGTCCCACCGGGAGGAGACCCAGAGGAAGACCCAGGACACGCTGGAGGGACTATGTTTCTCGGCTGGCCTGGGAACGCCTTGGGATTCCCCCGGAGGAGCTGCTCCAAGTGGCTGGGGAGAGGGAAGTCTGGGCCTCCCTACTTAGGCTGCTACCCCCGCGACCCGACCCCGGATAAGCGGAAGAAAATGGATGGATGGATGGATAATAGAAGAATATATAAAACTAAGTTTGAGCTTTGTGAAACGTTTTTCTGATTTGTGAAACTTCCACAAAGTTTGTTTTTCATCATTTTTAGGCTACTGGACCACATTAGACCTGGTCCAGCTCAGAAACCACAACACCTAGACTCTTCAAACCAGGACTATATTCTTCTAGACTAATAGAAGAATATATAAAACTAAGTTTGAGCTTTGTGAAATGTTTTTCTGATTTGTGAAACTTCCACAAAGTTTGTTTTTCATCATTTTTAGGCTACTGGACCACATTAGACCTGGTCCAGGTCTGAAACCACAACACCAGGACTCTTCAAACTAGGACTATATTATTCTAGACTAAAAGAAGAATATATAAAACTAATTTTGAGCTTTGTGAAAAGTTTTTCTGATTTGTGAAACTTCCACAAAGTTTGTTTTTCATCATTTTTAGGCTACTGGACCACATTAGACCTGGTCCAAACCAGGACTATATTATTCTAGACTAATAGAAGAATATATAAAACTAAGTTTGAGCTTTGTGAAACCTTTTTCTGATTTGTGAAACTTCCACAAAGTTTGTTTTTCATCATTTTTAGGCTACTGGACCACATTAGACCTGGTCCAGGTCTGAAACCACAACACCTAGACTCTTCAAACCAGGACTATATTATTCTAGACTAATAGAAGAATATATAAAACTAAGTTTGAGCTTTGTGAAACGTTTTTCTGATTTGTGAAACTTCCACAAAGTTTGTTTTTCATCATTTTTAGGCTACTGGACCACATTAGACCTGGTCCAGCTCAGAAACCACAACACCTAGACTCTTCAAACCAGGACTATATTGTTCTAGACTAATAGAAGAATATATAAAACTAAGTTTGAGCTTTGTGAAACGTTTTTCTGATTTGTGAAACTTCCACAAAGTTTGTTTTTCATCATTTTTAGGCTACTGGACCACATTAGACCTGGTCCAGCTCAGAAACCACAACACCTAGACTCTTCAAACCAGGACTATATTGTTCTAGACTAATAGAAGAATATACAAAACTAAGTTTGAGCTTTGTGAAACGTTTTTCTGATTTGTGAAACTTCCACAAAGTTTGTTTTTCATCATTTTTAGGCTACTGGACCACATTAGACCTGGTCCAAACCAGGACTATATTATTCTAGACTAATAGAAGAATATATAAAACTAAGTTTGAGCTTTGTGAAACGTTTTTCTGATTTGTGAAACTTCCACAAAGTTTGTTTTTCATCATTTTTAGGCTACTGGACCACATTAGACCTGGTCCAGCTCAGAAACCACAACACCTAGACTCTTCAAACCAGGACTATATTGTTCTAGACTAATAGAAGAATATATAAAACTAAGTTTGAGCTTTGTGAAACGTTTTTCTGATTTGTGAAACTTCCACAAAGTTTGTTTTTCATCATTTTTAGGCTACTGGACCACATTAGACCTGGTCCAGCTCAGAAACCACAACACCTAGACTCTTCAAACCAGGACTATATTGTTCTAGACTAATAGAAGAATATATAAAACTAAGTTTGAGCTTTGTGAAACGCTTTTTCTGATTTGTGAAACTTCCACAAAGTTTGTTTTTCATCATTTTTAGGCTACTGGACCACATTAGACCTGGTCCAGCTCAGAAACCACAACACCTAGACTCTTCAAACCAGGACTATATTATTCTAGACTAATAGAAGAATATATAAAACTAAGTTTGAGCTTTGTGAAACCTTTTTCTGATTTGTGAAACTTCCACAAAGTTTGTTTTTCATCATTTTTAGGCTACTGGACCACATTAGACCTGGTCCAGCTCAGAAACCACAACACCTAGACTCTTCAAACCAGGACTATATTGTTCTAGACTAATAGAAGAATATATAAAACTAAGTTTGAGCTTTGTGAAACCTTTTTCTGATTTGTGAAACTTCCACAAAGTTTGTTTTTCATCATTTTTAGGCTACTGGACCACATTAGACCTGGTCCAGCTCAGAAACCACAACACCTAGACTCTTCAAACCGGGACTATATTATTCTAGACTAATAGAAGAATATATAAAACTAAGTTTGAGCTTTGTGAAACCTTTTTCTGATTTGTGAAACTTCCACAAAGTTTGTTTTTCATCATTTTTAGGCTACTGGACCACATTAGACCTGGTCCAGCTCAGAAACCACAACACCTAGACTCTTCAAACCAGGACTATATTGTTCTAGACTAATAGAAGAATATATAAAACTAAGTTTGAGCTTTGTGAAACGTTTTTCTGATTTGTGAAACTTCCACAAAGTTTGTTTTTCATCATTTTTAGGCTACTGGACCACATTAGACCTGGTCCAGCTCAGAAACCACAACACCTAGACTCTTCAAACCAGGACTATATTGTTCTAGACTAATAGAAGAATATATAAAACTAAGTTTGAGCTTTGTGAAACGTTTTTCTGATTTGTGAAACTTCCACAAAGTTTGTTTTTCATCATTTTTAGGCTACTGGACCACATTAGACCTGGTCCAGCTCAGAAACCACAACACCTAGACTCTTCAAACCAGGACTATATTATTCTAGACTAATAGAAGAATATATAAAACTAAGTTTGAGCTTTGTGAAACCTTTTTCTGATTTGTGAAACTTCCACAAAGTTTGTTTTTCATCATTTTTAGGCTACTGGACCACATTAGACCTGGTCCAGCTCAGAAACCACAACACCTAGACTCTTCAAACCAGGACTATATTGTTCTAGACTAATAGAAGAATATATAAAACTAAGTTTGAGCTTTGTGAAACGTTTTTCTGATTTGTGAAACTTCCACAAAGTTTGTTTTTCATCATTTTTAGGCTACTGGACCACATTAGACCTGGTCCAGCTCAGAAACCCCAACACCTAGACTCTTCAAACCGGGACTATATTATTCTAGACTAATAGAAGAATATATAAAACTAAGTTTGAGCTTTGTGAAACCTTTTTCTGATTTGTGAAACTTCCACAAAGTTTGTTTTTCATCATTTTTAGGCTACTGGACCACATTAGACCTGGTCCAGCTCAGAAACCACAACACCTAGACTCTTCAAACCAGGACTATATTGTTCTAGACTAATAGAAGAATATATAAAACTAAGTTTGAGCTTTGTGAAACGTTTTTCTGATTTGTGAAACTTCCACAAAGTTTGTTTTTCATCATTTTTAGGCTACTGGACCACATTAGACCTGGTCCAGCTCAGAAACCACAACACCTAGACTCTTCAAACCAGGACTATATTATTCTAGACTAATAGAAGAATATATAAAACTAAGTTTGAGCTTTGTGAAACCTTTTTCTGATTTGTGAAACTTCCACAAAGTTTGTTTTTCATCATTTTTAGGCTACTGGACCACATTAGACCTGGTCCAGCTCAGAAACCACAACACCTAGACTCTTCAAACCAGGACTATATTGTTCTAGACTAATAGAAGAATATATAAAACTAAGTTTGAGCTTTGTGAAACGTTTTTCTGATTTGTGAAACTTCCACAAAGTTTGTTTTTCATCATTTTTAGGCTACTGGACCACATTAGACCTGGTCCAGCTCAGAAACCCCAACACCTAGACTCTTCAAACCGGGACTATATTATTCTAGACTAATAGAAGAATATATAAAACTAAGTTTGAGCTTTGTGAAACCTTTTTCTGATTTGTGAAACTTCCACAAAGTTTGTTTTTCATCATTTTTAGGCTACTGGACCACATTAGACCTGGTCCAGCTCAGAAACCACAACACCTAGACTCTTCAAACCAGGACTATATTGTTCTAGACTAATAGAAGAATATATAAAACTAAGTTTGAGCTTTGTGAAACGTTTTTCTGATTTGTGAAACTTCCACAAAGTTTGTTTTTCATCATTTTTAGGCTACTGGACCACATTAGACCTGGTCCAGCTCAGAAACCCCAACACCTAGACTCTTCAAACCGGGACTATATTATTCTAGACTAATAGAAGAATATATAAAACTAAGTTTGAGCTTTGTGAAACCTTTTTCTGATTTGTGAAACTTCCACAAAGTTTGTTTTTCATCATTTTTAGGCTACTGGACCACATTAGACCTGGTCCAGCTCAGAAACCACAACACCTAGACTCTTCAAACCAGGACTATATTGTTCTAGACTAATAGAAGAATATATAAAACTAAGTTTGAGCTTTGTGAAACCTTTTTCTGATTTGTGAAACTTCCACAAAGTTTGTTTTTCATCATTTTTAGGCTACTGGACCACATTAGACCTGGTCCAGCTCAGAAACCACAACACCTAGACTCTTCAAACCAGGACTATATTATTCTAGACTAATAGAAGAATATATAAAACTAAGTTTGAGCTTTGTGAAACGTTTTTCTGATTTGTGAAACTTCCACAAAGTTTGTTTTTCATCATTTTTAGGCTACTGGACCACATTAGACCTGGTCCAGCTCAGAAACCACAACACCTAGACTCTTCAAACCAGGACTATATTGTTCTAGACTAATAGAAGAATATATAAAACTAAGTTTGAGCTTTGTGAAACGTTTTTCTGATTTGTGAAACTTCCACAAAGTTTGTTTTTCATCATTTTTAGGCTACTGGACCACATTAGACCTGGTCCAGCTCAGAAACCACAACACCTAGACTCTTCAAACCAGGACTATATTATTCTAGACTAATAGAAGAATATATAAAACTAAGTTTGAGCTTTGTGAAACGTTTTTCTGATTTGTGAAACTTCCACAAAGTTTGTTTTTCATCATTTTTAGGCTACTGGACCACATTAGACCTGGTCCAGCTCAGAAACCACAACACCTAGACTCTTCAAACCAGGACTATATTGTTCTAGACTAATAGAAGAATATATAAAACTAAGTTTGAGCTTTGTGAAACGTTTTTCTGATTTGTGAAACTTCCACAAAGTTTGTTTTTCATCATTTTTAGGCTACTGGACCACATTAGACCTGGTCCAGCTCAGAAACCACAACACCTAGACTCTTCAAACCAGGACTATATTGTTCTAGACTAATAGAAGAATATATAAAACTAAGTTTGAGCTTTGTGAAACGTTTTTCTGATTTGTGAAACTTCCACAAAGTTTGTTTTTCATCATTTTTAGGCTACTGGACCACATTAGACCTGGTCCAAACCAGGACTATATTATTCTAGACTAATAGAAGAATATATAAAACTAAGTTTGAGCTTTGTGAAACGTTTTTCTGATTTGTGAAACTTCCACAAAGTTTGTTTTTCATCATTTTTAGGCTACTGGACCACATTAGACCTGGTCCAGCTCAGAAACCACAACACCTAGACTCTTCAAACCAGGACTATATTGTTCTAGACTAATAGAAGAATATATAAAACTAAGTTTGAGCTTTGTGAAACGTTTTTCTGATTTGTGAAACTTCCACAAAGTTTGTTTTTCATCATTTTTAGGCTACTGGACCACATTAGACCTGGTCCAGCTCAGAAACCACAACACCTAGACTCTTCAAACCAGGACTATATTGTTCTAGACTAATAGAAGAATATATAAAACTAAGTTTGAGCTTTGTGAAACCTTTTTCTGATTTGTGAAACTTCCACAAAGTTTGTTTTTCATCATTTTTAGGCTACTGGACCACATTAGACCTGGTCCAGCTCAGAAACCACAACACCTAGACTCTTCAAACCAGGACTATATTATTCTAGACTAATAGAAGAATATATAAAACTAAGTTTGAGCTTTGTGAAACCTTTTTCTGATTTGTGAAACTTCCACAAAGTTTGTTTTTCATCATTTTTAGGCTACTGGACCACATTAGACCTGGTCCAGCTCAGAAACCACAACACCTAGACTCTTCAAACCAGGACTATATTGTTCTAGACTAATAGAAGAATATATAAAACTAAGTTTGAGCTTTGTGAAACGTTTTTCTGATTTGTGAAACTTCCACAAAGTTTGTTTTTCATCATTTTTAGGCTACTGGACCACATTAGACCTGGTCCAGCTCAGAAACCCCAACACCTAGACTCTTCAAACCGGGACTATATTATTCTAGACTAATAGAAGAATATATAAAACTAAGTTTGAGCTTTGTGAAACCTTTTTCTGATTTGTGAAACTTCCACAAAGTTTGTTTTTCATCATTTTTAGGCTACTGGACCACATTAGACCTGGTCCAGCTCAGAAACCACAACACCTAGACTCTTCAAACCAGGACTATATTGTTCTAGACTAATAGAAGAATATATAAAACTAAGTTTGAGCTTTGTGAAACGTTTTTCTGATTTGTGAAACTTCCACAAAGTTTGTTTTTCATCATTTTTAGGCTACTGGACCACATTAGACCTGGTCCAGCTCAGAAACCACAACACCTAGACTCTTCAAACCAGGACTATATTGTTCTAGACTAATAGAAGAATATATAAAACTAAGTTTGAGCTTTGTGAAACGTTTTTCTGATTTGTGAAACTTCCACAAAGTTTGTTTTTCATCATTTTTAGGCTACTGGACCACATTAGACCTGGTCCAGCTCAGAAACCACAACACCTAGACTCTTCAAACCAGGACTATATTATTCTAGACTAATAGAAGAATATATAAAACTAAGTTTGAGCTTTGTGAAACCTTTTTCTGATTTGTGAAACTTCCACAAAGTTTGTTTTTCATCATTTTTAGGCTACTGGACCACATTAGACCTGGTCCAGGTCTGAAACCACAACACCTAGACTCTTCAAACCAGGACTATATTGTTCTAGACTAATAGAAGAATATATAAAACTAAGTTTGAGCTTTGTGAAACGTTTTTCTGATTTGTGAAACTTCCACAAAGTTTGTTTTTCATCATTTTTAGGCTACTGGACCACATTAGACCTGGTCCAGCTCAGAAACCCCAACACCTAGACTCTTCAAACCGGGACTATATTATTCTAGACTAATAGAAGAATATATAAAACTAAGTTTGAGCTTTGTGAAACCTTTTTCTGATTTGTGAAACTTCCACAAAGTTTGTTTTTCATCATTTTTAGGCTACTGGACCACATTAGACCTGGTCCAGCTCAGAAACCACAACACCTAGACTCTTCAAACCAGGACTATATTGTTCTAGACTAATAGAAGAATATATAAAACTAAGTTTGAGCTTTGTGAAACGTTTTTCTGATTTGTGAAACTTCCACAAAGTTTGTTTTTCATCATTTTTAGGCTACTGGACCACATTAGACCTGGTCCAGCTCAGAAACCACAACACCTAGACTCTTCAAACCAGGACTATATTATTCTAGACTAATAGAAGAATATATAAAACTAAGTTTGAGCTTTGTGAAACGTTTTTCTGATTTGTGAAACTTCCACAAAGTTTGTTTTTCATCATTTTTAGGCTACTGGACCACATTAGACCTGGTCCAGCTCAGAAACCACAACACCTAGACTCTTCAAACCAGGACTATATTGTTCTAGACTAATAGAAGAATATATAAAACTAAGTTTGAGCTTTGTGAAACGTTTTTCTGATTTGTGAAACTTCCACAAAGTTTGTTTTTCATCATTTTTAGGCTACTGGACCACATTAGACCTGGTCCAGCTCAGAAACCACAACACCTAGACTCTTCAAACCAGGACTATATTATTCTAGACTAATAGAAGAATATATAAAACTAAGTTTGAGCTTTGTGAAACCTTTTTCATGATTTGTGAAACTTCCACAAAGTTTGTTTTTCATCATTTTTAGGCTACTGGACCACATTAGACCTGGTCCAGGTCTGAAACCACAACACCTAGACTCTTCAAACCAGGACTATATTATTCTAGACTAATAGAAGAATATATAAAACTAAGTTTGAGCTTTGTGAAACGTTTTTCTGATTTGTGAAACTTCCACAAAGTTTGTTTTTCATCATTTTTAGGCTACTGGACCACATTAGACCTGGTCCAGCTCAGAAACCACAACACCTAGACTCTTCAAACCAGGACTATATTA
>JBBPBX010015330.1:35630-49630 GCA_038048925.1 Garcialebias charrua | reverse complement strand
CACCCCATCTCCTCTCCCACTCTCCCCCTTCCCAACATCTAAATTAGCCACCATGACGAAGATTCAGGTACCGTATTTTGCAGTCGTAAGGGCGCATCCAGCTCGTAACTCGGTACTAAGGTTTCTAACGGAGTTCATTCGTAAAGTTGGAACTTCAGCTCGTAACTCGGTGCTATGGTTTCTAACGGAGTTCATTCGTAAAGCAGGAACTTCAGCTCGTAACTCGGTGCTATGGTTTCTAACAGAGTTCATGCGTAAAGTCGGAACTTCGTAAGTCGATGTCGTCGTAAGTCGGGGACATCCTGTATATATATACTCTAGTGTATATATATATATATATATATGTATATATATATATATATACATATATATATATACATATATATATATATATATATATATATACAAGCCCAAAACCAGAAAAGTTGGCACGTTGTGGAAATCGCAAATAAAAACAGAATACAATGACTTGCAAATCTTTTTCAACCTATATTCAATTGAACACACTGCAAAGACCACATACTTAACGTTCGAACTGGTAAACTTTGTTATTTTTTGCAATTATTAGCTCATTTGGAATTTGATGCCTGCAACATGTTTCAAAAAAGCTGGCACAAGTGACAAAGAAGACAGAGAAATTTGAGGAATGCTCATCAAACACTTATTTGGAATATCCCACAGGTGAACATGCAAATTGGGAACAGGTGGGTGCCATGATTGGGTATAAAAGCAGCTTCCTTGACATGCTCAGTCATCCACATAGAAGGATGGGGCGAGGGTCACCACTCTGTGAACAAATGCGTGGGCAAATTGTCGAACAGTTCAAGAACAACTTTTCTCAACGAGCTATTGCAAGGAATTTAGGAATTTCACCATCTACGGTCCGTAATATCATCAAAAGGTTCAGAGAATCTGGAGAAATCACTACACGTAAGGGGCAAGGCCGAAAACCAACATTGAATGCCCGTGACCTTCGATCCCTCAGGCGGTACTGCATCAAAAACCGACATCAGTGTGTAAAAGATATCACCACATGGGCTCAGGAATACTTCAGAAAACCACTGTCAGTAACTACAGTTCGTCGCTACATCTGTAAGTGCAAGTTAAAGCTCTACTATGCAAAGCAAAAGCCATTCATCAACAAGATCCAGAAACGCCGCCGGCTTTGCTGGGCCCGAGCTCATCTGAGATGGACTGATGCAAAGTGGAAAAGTGTTCTGTGGTCTGATGAGTCCACATTTCAAATTGTCTTTGGAAACTGTGGACGTCGTGTCTTACGGACCAAAGAGGAAAAGAACCATCAGGACTGTTATAGGCGCAAAGTTCAAAAGCCAGCATCTGTGATGGTATGGGGGTGCATTAGTGCCCAAGGCATGGGTAACTTACACATCTGTGAAGGCACCATTAATGCTGAAAGGTACATACAGGTTTTGGAGCAACATATGCTGCCATCCAAGCGACGTCTTTTTCATGGACGCCCCAGCTTATTTCAGCAAGACAATGCCAAGCCACATTCTGCACGTGTTACAACAGCGTGGCTTCGTAGCAAAAGAGTGCGGGTCCTCCCCTGGCCTGCCTGCAGTCCAGACCTGTCCCCCATTGAAAATGTGTGGCGCATTATGAAACGTAAAATACGACAACGGAGACCCCGGACTGTTGAACAACTTAAGCTGTACATCAAGCAAGAATGGGGAAGAATTCCACCTGAAAAGCTTCAAAAATTGGTCTCCTCAGTTCCCAAACGTTTACTGAGTGTTGTTAAAAGGAAAGGCGATGTAACACAGTGGTAAATATGTCCCTGTGCCAACTTTTTTGCAATGTGTTGCTGCCATTGAATTCTAAGTTAATGGTTATTTGCAAAACAAAATAAAGTTTCTCCGTTCGAACATTAAATATATTGTCTTTGCATTCTATTCAGTTGAATATGGGTTGAAAAAGATTTGCAAGTCATTGTATTCTGTTTTTATTTGCGATTTGCACAACGTGCCAACTTTTCTGGTTTTGGGCTTGTATATATATGCCAGGTGCCCTTTAACGATTGCTTAATAAATGGTCAAATTATCTGCATTTTGCCGGGGCGGTGCAGCTGGTTTGACAGTTGGTCCACGCAGCGAGCAGAATCAAGGTGGGGAGACCATGGCAAAGCGATTGTATCATTAATAGCTGGTGAAGATTCTCAGTCATCTAGGACATGGAAAATTCAGAAAAGTTCCAGAAAAAAAACAATAAAGTCTAATAAATAAAGTCCAGTTGTATCTGTCTTAACATTTTTTGAATTTGTCATTATAGCCACGTTTACCTATTACATGATACAAATCAGTTCTTACTGCTACTACTACTCTGCTATTATCAAATGGCTGATACTAGTACTGCTCTTTTTTTCAGTCAGAATGAATGAAAACGGTCATATCTCAGTCAGTAATTGGTTTATAAATCCATCCATCCATTATCTTTTACCCGCTTCTTCCATTTTGGGTCACGGGGATTGCCGGTGCCCATGTCCAGCAATCACTGTATGATGGGCGGGGTACACCCTGGACAAGTCACAAGTCCATCACAGGTCCACATGGAGACAAATGAGACAAACCATTCACTCTTACACTCCCACCTAGGGACAATTTAGAGTTACCAATCAGCCTAACATGCATGTTTTTGGTCTGTGGGAGGAAACTGGAGTACCTGGAGAAAACCACTCATGTACGGAGAGAACATGCAAACTCTACCCAGAAAGGTCCCCTGACCAGGATTTGAACCAGTGTAGGAAGACAGGTATGGTCAGATTTAGAAGATTGTACAGTCCACCAGATGTAAGAATGTAAACAGTTACCTGTTACCAACTTACTTAATTCATGGGTTCTCTTCTTTTTCAGGATTAAACAAATAAATTTGTGTGATCAAATAAGATGTAAATCACACGAAACGTTAATTATTGTTGACCCACCAGGAGATAGAATCATTTATTAACATGTGACATTATGTAACCCCCCGAATAGAATTGTTCGAGTAGGCTAAATTTGAAAAGTTGTAAGATCAGTGTAGATTATAGTACCTAAAGTAGCATTAATCTACATTGACTCTTCAAAATTTTGAGGTTAACAAATGAACTGCCTGTTGGCATAGGTAAATTCCATTTAATCAATAACTTGTGTTAATACAAAACCTCTTTTGTCTGGGAGTGTTCAGAACCAGTACAATTTTCAACAACGACAAAAGTAGTGATTAAGCAACTAGAAAACAACGTTTCCCTGCTTCAACTCACTCTGGTCATCAGATTCCAACATGTAACACACACAAAAAAAACAGATCTTAGCTTTATAATCGAAGTCAAGTTAAATCCTGCGGATTTAAACTGTTGTTAAGGTTAGTTTTTGTTGTGGGTTTTAGACTTAGTGTTTCTAAATTCTAGTTGGAGCTAGGGCTCCAAATCTCTCAGTGTCTGGAGAATCGATTCAATTCCGATTTTTGGTGTCACGATTCGAATCAAAATCGATTTTTCGATTCAGAAACGATTTTTGATCCAGAAACGATTTTTCTATTAAAATGGTCATAAATGCCGGTTTGGTGATGTAGAAGGAGGAAGCAGGTGGAAGGAGCCCCCGACTAACTTTCTTTAAACTACTTTAAAACCGGAGTTACATACCTCCATCAAGCTCTGGACTGACAGAAGCACCGTTTCTGTACACTTGAGACGTTATAATGGCCAGTGGCAACCCTAAACAAAAGCCTTCAACCAGGCGTGCAAATACCCTAGCTAGTAAAGTAGCCTCAATGGCCACGGACTCCTCTGACACTGTTTCACCTGGTGATAGTGATTGCGGAGACTCTGTTTCCATGTCTCAACTAGGGCTGTGCGATATGACGATATATATCGTGGGGACGATAGAAACGTGTCTATCGTGCTACTTTCCTTCTATCGTCTCTATCGTGATAAATAAGAATAAAAAAATAACTGTCGCAAATAAGCTTCATATTGTGGTTTTGCGAGATGACGGCGCGGCTTTATGTTTGACGCACGCGCGGGTTTGCGACACATGCTTTACGTGGTTAAACTCGAGAGCAACAGAGACGCAGGCGCATGAAGCCGGTGTCTCAACCATAGATCTCAACAAGGAGAAAACAGCTGCACAGGCAGCCCAAGAAGAATAACTTTTACCAAAAAGAGGGGGAAGCTCACCTTGTTAGCTTCCATTATTTCGCTCCGCTGAAACTCGGAGACAAAATGGGTCCAGAGGACACGAACCCAGAGTCCAACCGAGTCCGAACTCGGGTCCAGTTAACCAATACAAAACAGACCAGAGACACAACAGAACCGCAATCAAACGCAACGTTTTCTCTTTTCTGTTTCTTGCTTTGTTTACTCAAACTTCAGAGCGGATTTCTTCTTCGTGAGTTTCATTAGCAGCTGTTGTTTTACCGCCACCTGCAGGAAAAATTTGGACCAAAGTAGAAAAGGAGTTGTTTGTTTGTTTGTTAGTTTATTCATTTTATAAAATGAAATACAACAATTAACGTATTCATAATAGAAAAAAAATAATAAAATGAAAGGTAGCAGATGAAGAATAAATCTTATTAAATCTGCTCCTTATTCATCTAATAACAGTTCAAACAATATTTTCTATAATAACAAAATAAGTAAATAACTCAGTCAATTTTCAATTCACATATATCACACATTAAATTAGATTCATTTATATTTTTTTAGCAATTCATTTTTTACCAGTTTCTTAAATACAAGGAATGATTTGGCTTCCTTAACATTTGTCATTTGGCATTAAGTCATTCCATAATCGTACTCCTTGAATTAAGGTAGATCTTAGGTAGATCTAGTTTCTACTTTGGTCCAAATTTCCTTGTTCTTTTTGTTCACATTCTTATAAATGTAACTATCTGTAGTAAAATAATAAAATAAAAAAACTTTGGTCCAAATTTTTGCTGTACACACACACACATCGTGTTGTATATATTGTGATATATATTGTTATCGTGATATAAAAAAGTCCATATCGTGATAAATGATTTTTTCCATATCGCCCAGCCCTAGTCTCAACTGGTTATAGAACTATCTAAGCAGCGGAACAACTTTAAGGAGGATGTGGCCACATTAATTCAAGAATCGATTCGGCCTCTACAAGTATCGATGGACGGACTACGTGACGAGGTTGGCTCCTTTCAGGGTCGTCTTGTGGCAGCTGAAACCCTGGCAGGCGACAATTTTAAACGTTTATGCGAAACTGAGGCTGTCGTTAAAACTCTACAAGCCCAAAACGCAACCTTACTGGAACGCCTGGAAAACCTGGAAAATCAATCTCGGAGATCAAACTTACGCATGCTTAACATACCTGAAGGTAGTGAAGACAGCCAGGATCCAACCAAGTTCATCTCCGAGCTGCTAAAGGATGTTATGGGAGACAACACATTTCCTTCTCCCCAGGAATTGGAATGCGCGCACCGCACAGCTGGACCCAGGCTCGCAGCAGGACGATCACAGCGGCCCTTTATCATTCCATTCCATCGATATCGGGAGAAGGAAGTTGCTTTAAGATGGTCCAGGCAACACGAAATAAAGTATCAAGGAATCACCCTCAGAATATATCCAGATCTTAGCGTCACTCTTGCAAAGAAAAGTTGGCATTCAACGACGTTAAAGGAGCATTCTACCAGAGAGGTGTGTCGTTTCGTCTTCTTTTCCCTGCCCGTCTTAAAGTCACATTTAAAGGGGAAACCCATCTGTTTGAAACACCGGGGGAAGCCCAGGCTTTATACGACAGTTGTGTCGCAAAGTAAACAAACTTCTGACAAGCAGACTTGTGGGACGGCAGGGGGTGCTCAGAATGCAACATGGATGGAGAGGACGTAGAAAGAGGGTAAAATCATCCGAGAATGAGGAAAGAGGTAACTAAATAGGAAAAAAATAATAATAATGAAAAAAAAAGTAATAACAATTTTTAAAAAATTACTAAGTTGGGAGTTGCATTTGCACACTCTGCTTTGAATGACTAGACTAAACAACACTCAACTTCAAATGGATGCACCGTTTTTCTCACGAGGACATACATCTATACATTTGTGAGTATGTTTGCGCCATGTTTGCATGCAAACGAATACTCTTTATTATGACTATTATTTTATTTTATTAATATTATTACTATTATTGCTATTTTTGTTGCTTTGTTTACAACTTACTTATGGTCAGAAATTAACGATTTTATGTTAAAGGTTTCATTGTTGGTTCTCTAGTTCTAATGTCTGCTGCTGGCAGTCATAATTTAATTTAAATTATTGTACTTTAGCCTAAAAACTCATATTTATAGTGATGTTGGTTATTGTATAGGTGCCCTGTGGAGCTTCATTACCCATTGTTTATAATTGCTGATACTTTCTTAACTACTTGTACAAAGAGTGTAACTCCTGCATTTTAAGTTTATTGGGAACATTCTAAAGTTAGTTTGGGACTGTGTGTATGGCCTATCGGAGGACCTATCAGGTATTTATGGGACAGCAATCGGCTTCGCCAAGAGAAGCGAAGACTCAGTCGGGGTGGGTTCTAATAAGGTTGGGTTCAGTGCTGCATTTTCCTTTCATATCTATGATTTGTGTTGTTTTTTTGTTTTTTTCTCAAGTTTGTATATCGTGGATAAGTGGACATGCGCTGTCGGGTAGGGCTGTTGAGCCGGAACACGTATAAAATTAGATTGTTATGGCTGACGTATGTAACAGTAATATGAGAGGAGAGGCCTCAACAGTTCGCTTTACTAGTTGGAATGTGAAAGGCATGAGAGGACCAGTGAAACGGGCAACATTTTTTGCCCACCTTAAAAAACTAAAAACTGAAATTGCATTTTTACAGGAAACTCATTTGATTTCTACAGACCATATACAACTTAAGAAGCCCTGGGTGGGACAAGTTTACCAATCACAATTTAACACAAAAGCCAGAGGGACAGTAATATTAATACATAAAAATATACAGTTTACTTTAAGCGAGTCCATATCAGACCCACAGGGTCGATATGTTATAGTATCTGGTTCTCTAATATGCTCCTAATTGGGACGACCCCGCCTTTGTATCCGGGTTAATATCTGCTCTACCTAACATGAACTCTCACCTCATGATATTTGGTGGTGATATGAACTGTGTAATGGATCCAACCCTAGACCGATCAAGCTCAAGTTTGACATCCCCATCAAAGATGGCTCAGGCCTTAGGAGTATTCATGAAGGAGACTGGTTGCATTGACCCTTGGTGCTTTTTGTTTCCAGATAGTAGGAAGTTTTCTTTCTTTTCACATGTCCATCAGTCATATTCAAGGATTGATTATTTTTTTATTGATAAATCTCTGCTACCCTTTGTCAAGAAAAGTGAATATTCTGCTATCGTAGAGTTTGATCATTCTCCAGTTATATTGGATTTAGCCTTATCACTTAATCAATCTCACCGCCCCATCTGGAGATTTGACTCAACTTTGTTAGCAGATGATACATTTTTTTAATTGATATCTACTGTGATAGATAATTTTTTGCTTGAAAACAAATCAGACGGTGTCTCCCTCTATCCTGTGGGAAACATTAAAAGTGGTAATCAGAGGTGAAATAATATCTTACACTGCTACACACAACAAAATTAGAAAAGCAAGGAAGAACCAACTTATTAGTTCTATGCTAGAACTGGACCGTAGGCACTCTATAGCCTCTTATCCACAGGTCTGGTTCCTGTAAGGTCCTATTGTGGCTTGGTTGGGCCAGTTCCTATGGGACCGGTTTATTTCTGTACCCACTGCGCGCATTAGGACCCCTTTAGTGGACGTGAAGTTCTCCTGCAGTGGGCGTGAAGTTCTCCTGCAGTGGGCGGGTAGTTCTCCTGTAGTGGGCGTATCATTAATATCAACGTTCCTAACCAGCTGGTGGTGCTAGTGCTACATTAAGCTCTTTACTAACCACCACTAACACACATTAGAAGAAGAGTTGGAAAAGAACACACACCAAAAATGGATGATCTTGTTTCTTTTTTGAACATTCTGCTTTGCCTGTGGCTTTTTCGGGTACATACATACATACATACATACATACATACATACATACATACATACATACAAACAAACAAACAAACAAACAAACAAACAAACAAACAAACAAACAAACAAACAAACACAAACAAACCTCGAGTTACGTCAGAGATCCGGACCTACGGGTGTGACTTAGGTCTATTCTGTCGTATCTCGCGGACCAAAAACATGTGCCTGTCGTAGGTCTGCGTTTCTGCCGTAGGTCGCGGCTAGACCGCTAACGGAGCGCCGCACACACATTTAACGGCATGAGAATGAACAAGCGGACATCCTGTGCCATAAACATGCACAGAACTTTATTTACAAACACTTAGATAACACATTATACCACACATTCATCCATAAACACACAAAACCAGTACAGCATGTACAGGTACAGTACTGAAATGTTTTTTTCAGCACAGACAAAGCATACAAAATACAAATCTCTTCCTGAACAGTTCTCAGCCATAATCTGCAAATGAGTTCAACCATGAAACATGAACACTTCTCTTTGAGCAGCAGCTGTTAACATCAAAATGCAGCAAATGATAAGGAACTCCCATGCATTCATCCATGCATCCAGCAGTAGCAAAAACATGTCAACCATGAAACATGAACACTTCTCTTTGAGCAGCAGCTGTTAACATGTTGCAACCATCATGTTTTTCAAACCAGTGCAGTCCATGTGGTGTTGGTGTGCAGTCCATGTGTTAACATCAAAATGCAGCAAATGATAAGGAACTCCCATGCATTCACCCATGCATCTAGCAGCAGCAAAAACATGTCAACCATGAAACATGAACACTTCTCTTTGAGCAGCAGCTGTTAACATGTTGCAACCATCATGTTTTTCAAACCAGTGCAGTCCATGTGGTGTTGGTGTGCAGTCCATGTGTTAACATCAAAATGCAGCAAATGATAAGGAACTCCCATGCATTCATCCATGCATCCAGCAGCAGCAAAAACATGTCAACCATGAAACATGAACACTTCTCTTTGAGCAGCAGCTGTTAACATGTTGCAACCATCATGTTTTTGAAACCAGTGCAGTCCATGTGGTGTTGGTGTGCAGTCCATGTGTTAACATCAAAATGCAGCAAATGATAAGGAACTCCCATGCATCCATCAATCCATGCATTCAGCAGCAGCTAAAACATGTCAACCATGAAACATGATCACCTCTTAGTGCAGCAGGTGTCAACATCAAAATGCAGCAAATGATAAGGAACTCCCATGCATTCATCCATGCATCCAGCAGCAGCAAAAACATATCAACCATGAAACATAAACAATTCTCTTTGAGCAGCAGCTGTTAACATGTTGCAACCATCATGTTTTTGAAACCTGTGCAGTCCATGTGGTGTTGGTGTGCAGTCCATGTGCATGAAAAAGTCCATGAACTCTAAAAAAGCTAGAAGCAGCAGAAAAAGGAAACAAGGAAACAAAATGTCCTTACTTTGACTGAAGTGTAGGTAGACACTGATGTTTTTCTCAAGTTCAAACCTGGATCAGATGGAACTGCTTAGCCAGTGCTCAACCATGAATGATGGGAGCATTTTAGGCCAGGTGTGGGCTCAGCGGTGTGGTCCTGATGTGAGCAGTTCTGTCCATCAGAACAGGTGTTTTTTTGTTTGTTTTTGCAGCAGTCATACATGCAGAAGGTGTTGACACAGGTGATGGATGGAGGCAGATGGAAGGACACCAGAGACAGGCAGGACTGATGTCCTGGACGACAGAGGCAGGACAGAGTGGACACACATCCATCCATGAGGAAAATCCACGATGTGAGCTGTGAAGACATTACAAAAACACAAAAGTGAACATGTGCACTTACAGGTGGGCCTGTGAAGATCTGAAGATGGCAAACATCTTGTCCTAACCTGATTGGTGTGGTGCAATGATGGAGAGGTGCTAGAGAGAGAGGCAGTCAGGCAGGTAGGACAGAGTGGACACACGTCCATCCATGAGGAAAGTCCACGATGTGAGCTGTGAAGACAATACAAAAACACAAAAGTGAACATGTGCACTTACAGGTGGGCCTGTGAAGACCTGAAGATGGCAAACATCTTGTCCTAACCTGATTGGTGTGGTGCAATGATGGAGAGGTGCTAGAGAGAGAGGCAGGCAGGTAGGACAGAGTGGACACACGTCCATCCATGAGGAAAGTCCACGATGTGAGCTGTGAAGACATTACAAAAACACAAAAGTGAACATGTGCACTTACAGGTGGGCCTGTGAAGACCTGAAGATGGCAAACATCTTGTCCTAACCTGATTGGTGTGGTGCAATGATGGAGAGGTGCTAGAGGGAGAGAGGCAGGCAGGTAGGACAGAGTGGACACACGTCCATCCATGAGGAAAGTCCACGATGTGAGCTGTGAAGACATTACAAAAACACAAAAGTGAACATGTGCACTTACAGGTGGGCCTTTGAAGATCTGAAGATGGCAAACATCTTGTCCTAACCTGATTGGTGTGGTGCAATGATGGAGAGGTGCTAGAGGGAGAGAGGCAGGCAGGCAGGACAGAGTGGACACACGTCCATACATGAGGCAAGAGCAACAGGTGGAAGTTCTGTACCATAGCCTGGTCCATGAGGCAAGAGCAACAGGTGGAAGTTCACTTCCATAGCCTGGTCCATGAGGCAAGAGCAACAGGTGGTTCTGTATAAACCCACACACAGACGTGAACATCTGCAAAGAATGAAAACACAGACAACAACAACTTCTCCTTACCTGTGTGGTGTGGTGCACATGTGTTGATGGACCAAGGGGGCGTGACGCTTTGGAGGCTGTTGAGAGAGCGGTGATGTTTACAGTACAGTAGATGTTGCATAAAACAAAAACTACAGGAAAAAACATTGACATGTCTTTGCTGTACCTTTCCCACAATGCTGTGCTGGTATGTGAAGGTGGACAGGTCAGTGATGGGATGGTGGAGCTGGTGGAGAGGAGGTGGAGGAGGAGGAGCAGCAGGCTGTGAACATAAGCAGATACAAATTGATTAACAGATGAAGTTACTGTGTGTATCACGTGACACAACTCAGAAAAATACAGTAAAAATAACAATTCATTACAGTAATGTACCTGGAGGGAGGCGGAGAGGGGAGGCGTCTTTTACTGGGGAGGGGGTGATCTGTCCATGGAGTCATCCGGGCTTGCTGCAAGAGGACTGGCTGGTGTTGGATCTTCTGGTGCACCAGCAGATCCTGGAGGAGCTGCAGAGACCTTGGTGACAAACCTTAACATGCTGCTCTGCACAGCCTCTTGCTTCTTCTCGTCCAGGATCTGCTGATAACACGCAAGCCCGACCAAGATGACTCTTCGAGCCCTCTCAGACCTCTCCCCATCTTCGTCCTGCCTCTCTAACCGGGCCAAGCCGCTGTGGAAGTCCTTGAAAGCCAATGCCAACTCCTGCCGGCTGAAGGTCTTGGGTGGGTTAGGGTTGGCCTGCTCCCCTTCCTCAGCCGGGACGTGCCTGTCGAGGAGAATGAGGTCATCCACTGACAGCTCCTCTCCTTCTGTACCCAGAAGCTGTTGGACATCATCCACGTCCATCTCGAGGTCCAGTGACCTGCCCATCCTCACAACGTCCTCAATGACATTGTCAACTTCCCTGGAATTGTGTACCTGTTGAACAAGCTGTGGACACACCTTCTTCCACACGCCGCTCAGGTTGTTCTGAGTCACACGATTCCAGGAGTGATCAATGTTCAGCACAGCATCGTGGATGTTGTATTTTCTCCAGAAGTCTTTGAGGCTGACACCTGGAGTCATTCCGGTTGCCTCCAAAGCGTTACGAATGACCCTCTGGAGATAGTACGCCTTAAACGTACTTATCACCCCTTGGTCCATCGGCTGGATCAGCGAGGTCGTGTTAGGAGGAAGGTACACCACCTGCACATCCGTGTTAATGTCGGTGAGATCAGGGGGGTGTCCTGGAGCGTTGTCCAACACCAGCAGGACTTTAAAGGGAATATTTTGGGAACGGCAAAAACGCCGGACATCTGGCACAAAATGTAGCTTAAACCATTTTGAAAACTCTTCCAGCGTTACCCAGGCCTTCTTATTTGCTGCCCAATAGACTGGAAGCCTTCCTTTATCAACATTTTTGAAGGCTCTGGGGCTTTCAAATTGGTAAATCAACAAGGGCTTGAGTTTGCAGTCCCCAGAAGCATTCCCCCCAAGCAGCAAGGTCAGGCGCTCCTTGCCAACTTTGTGACCTGCTGCTATTCGCTCGTCTCTGCTAATGTAGGTCCTGTTGGGCAAACGCTTCCAGAACAGGCCTGTCTCATCGACATTAAACACTTGCTGGGCAGTGTACCCGCCGTCCCTGATGACCTCAGCCAGTTTGTCAGGGAAGGCCTCAGCTGCTGCGTGGTCAGCACTTCCTGCCTCACCTGTTTGAATGCACACAAAAACAGTAAAATGAATTTTAAAAAAAATCGGAAGTCATGGACTACTTGTAACAAAAAAAACGGAGAAATTAAATGCTCACCCTGTATTTTTAGGTTGTGCAAATTCGCTCTCTCCTTAAAGCGCTGAAACCATCCTTTGGAGGCAGGTCCAGTGTCCCCCTCTCCCACAGCACCCCTCGCTGATGTGCTGCTTGACGTCCCTTCTCCAGGATCGCTCTGTTGGGACGTCCCTTCTCCAGGATCGCTCTGTTGGGACGTGCCTTTGCCTGAGTCGCTCTGTTGTGACGTGCCTTCGCCTGAATCGCTTTGTTGTGACGTGCCTTCGCCTTCGCCTGGGTCGCTCTGTCCTGCCCCCTCCACCCCTGCACCTCCCTCACTCCTAGCTTTCAACGTGCTGTAAATCATGCGGGCCTTCTCCCTGATCACGGCCATGCTCACGGGCACACGCCTTTGAGCATTGTCCTCGATCCAAACCAAGAGCAACCTCTCCATCTCCACCAAAACACCCGTTCTCTGTTTTGTAATAATTGTGGACTTCATGGGTGCGGAACGACGCACTTGGTCCAGAATTCTCTCTCTGTCTGCCTTGATCGTCCCCACCGTCGAACGCGGAAAGCCTAGCTTCACTGCTACCTCGGTCGCTGACATGCCCCCATCACACATTTTAACAATCTTTAGCTTCGTCTCGAGGGTTATGGTCTGCCTGGGTTTCTTACCCGCACCCTTATCAGCGGACTTCGAAGGCCTCTTGGGTCCCATTTTATTTATCTCTCACAAAAAAAAAAAAAACTCGTTAAACCTATGCTACCTGTGGCTAATAAAATACCGCTCGCTAAACCTATGCTACCTGTGGCTAATAAAATACCGCTCGCTAAACCTATGCTACCTGTGGCTAATAAAATACCGCTCGCTAAACCTATGCTACCTGTGGCTAATAAAATACCGCTCGCTAAACCTATGCTACCTGTGGCTAATAAAATACCGCTCGCTAAACCTATGCTACCTGTGGCTAATAAAATACCGCTCGCTAAACCTATGCTACCTGTGGCTAATAAAATACCGCTCGCTAAACCTATGCTACCTGTGGCTAATAAAATACCGCTCGCTAAACCTATGCTACCTGTGGCTAATAACTGTCGCTAAACCTAATGCTAACTGAATGCAATGCTAATGATGATCGATACAGGGTACGTACGTTTGCTTTTCTCTCTCTCGCCGAAACTCAACAACGTGGTCAAGATGGCGCGTCCCTTTAAATAGTACGGCAGTGTCGCCCCACCCCTACTCCAGGGTCACGCCCACTGTCATGCGCGAACACTCAAGGTACTGTAGCCCTCCCCCACCTTGCCGCTTGCCGTAGTGTCGCACTTTTTTTGCCGTATCTCGATTACATACTTCTAATGTACTTCTGTCGTAAGTCCGTTTTTTCGGTCGTATGTCGACGGCATTCTTTCAAAGAGGCAAATCGTAAGTCCGCGTTGCCGTAGGTCGCAGGTGTCGTAACTCGAGGGTTTCCTGTATATATATATATATATATAT
>JBBPBX010015330.1:0-35561 GCA_038048925.1 Garcialebias charrua | reverse complement strand
AGAGAGAGAGAGAGAGAGAGAGAGAGAGAGAGAGAGAGAGAGAGAGAGAGAGAGAGAGAGAGTAGGGATACAGCACCCTCATGTCCGTATGGGATGTGGGCCTCTTCACATCTCTCTGAAACTCTGAGTGTTACACTTTCTTGAAGCTCTCAAGGAGACAAGTGGACACTATTTTTGTTATAATTATTTTGAATTAATGGACACCAATCAATCAGAAATAACTTTCTCTTTAATGTGTGTTAATTCAAAATTGATCAACAGTATATTTTTGTCATTTAATGATGATCTGTTACTTGCATGAGTTTGACCTTCTGCTGGTTTATTCTTCATTACAAGTGTGCTCTGAATCTAAGGCACGAGTCAGGGTAAAGCTGTTCTCTTTATCGACTTTTAGGACTTGTGTGAAAATCTCATGATGTTTTAGGTCATTTTTATGCAGAAATTTAGAAAGTTTTAAAGGCTTCACAAACTTTAAAGCACCACTGTATGTGTGAATATAAAGTTATAATTGTGCCTGATGTTCATGTTTTCAGTGGTCCCTGCAGATGTTCAGCAGATGGTGCTGGTTAAAGAGGAAGCTCCTAAAGTACCGATGCTTGGTGTGGACCAACAGGATCCAGAGACGCTCAACATAAAGGAGGAAGAGGAGGAACTGTGGACCAGTCAAGAGGGGGAGCAGTTTTGTGTGAAAAAGGAGACTGATGACACCGGGTTTGCATTCACTGCTGTTCTTTGGAAGAATGAGGAAGAAGAGGATAAGCCTCTGTTTTTACAGCTTCAACAGCACCAAGTAAAAGAGGAATATCTGCAACTGGTGGAAGCAACTGGTGGAGAGGACTGTGGAGAAGGAGAAACTACCAGGAACTCAGATCTAAATACTTATGGAGATGATTGCAGCTCTTCAGAGACTGAAGTCAGTGAGGATGATGAAGGTGATGAGGTGAAGGACTTTGCCTCTCAGCTAAAAGACTTATCAGACTCTGGGTCAGAACCTGAAGACGGTGACAAAGACTGGAAGGAGAGCAGAGCTCCTGCGTCATCTTGCAGCATCACTGAGCATGGGAAACAATTTCACAAGACGAGTCAGTCAGTGACGTCTTCAAGTTGTTTGGTTATCGAGGAACGTGTAAAAGTGAAGAAAACTGGAGGCTCAAACAAGAAAAAACATTCAAGACAGAACTCATTTAGTTGTGAAGACTGTGGAAAAATATTTAATCAAAAGAGTAATCTAAAGTCACACATGATAGTCCACACAGGACAGAAAACATTTGCTTGTGATCTTTGTGGACAAAGGTTTGGACAGAAGTCAAATTTAAACAAACACATGATAATTCACACAGGACAAAAAACATTTGCTTGTGATCTTTGTGGACAAAGGTTTGGAATGAAGTCATCTTTAAACTCACACATGATAGTTCACACAGGACAGAAAGCATTTGCTTGTGATCTTTGTGGACGCAGGTTTGGACATAAGTCAAATTTAAACAAACACATGATAGTCCACACAGGACAGAAAGCATTTGCTTGTGATCTTTGTGGACAAAGGTTTGGACTGAAGTCAAATTTAAACAAACACATGATAGTCCACACAGGACAGAAAGAATTTGCTTGTGATCTTTGTGGACAAAGGTTTGGAATGAAGTCAACTTTAAACACACACATGATAGTCCACACAGGACAGAAAACATTTGCTTGTGATCTTTGTGGACGCAGGTTTGGACAGAAGGCAAATTTAAACTCACACATGATAGTCCACACAGGACAGAAAACATTTACTTGTGATCTTTGTGGACGCAGGTTTGGACAGAAGACAAATTTAAACTCACACATGACAGTCCACACAGGACAGAAAGCATTTGCTTGTGATCTTTGTGGACGAAGGTTTGGACAGAAGTCAAATTTAAACAAACACATGATAGTCCACACAGGACAGAAAACATTTGCTTGTGATGTTTGTGGACAAAGGTTTGGACAGAAGACATCTTTAAACGCACACATGGTAGTTCACACAGGACAGAAAGCATTTGCTTGTGATATTTGTGGACACAGGTTTGGACAGAAGTCAAATTTAAACAGACACATGATAGTCCACACAGGACAGAAAACATTTGCTTGTGATCTTTGTGGACAAAGATTTGGAATGAAGTCCTCTTTAAACACACACATGATAGTCCACACAGGACAGAAAGCATTTGCTTGTGATCTTTGTGGACGCAGGTTTGGACAGAAGTCCTCTTTAAACACACACATGATAGTCCACACAGGACAGAAAGCATTTGCTTGTGATCTTTGTGGACGCAGGTTTGGACAGAAGGCAAATTTAAACTCACACATGATAGTCCACACAGGACAGAAAGCATTTGCTTGTGATCTTTGTGGACGCAGGTTTGGACAGAAGGCAAATTTAAACTCACACTTGATAGTCCACACAGGACAGAAAGCATTTGCTTGTGATCTTTGTGGACGCAGGTTTGGACTGAAGATGCATTTAAACAGACACATGAAAATCCACTCCAGATAAAAGCAGATTAGCTGTGAATAATAACCCTTTCTTTGTCTTTAATCTCATCTCATATAAAATAACACATTCCTTTAAGCAATAATTTTTCTATGTACCTTTGTTACCAAATCTAAAAAAGCTAAGTCTGGTCCTCTGGACATTCAAAACAAAAAAAAAGGCAAAAAAATTGTAGAAACGTTTCGTCTTTTGTCCGAAAGACTTCCTCAGTCTGAGGTGCTGTGTTCAGCTCAGTCTTATAAATAGCACCCTCTCACAGTGGATCAACCAGTTGGCTGAAGACAGCCAAAACCAGCTGCTCACATGATCACGGAGGACCTTCAGCCTAACGATGGATCGTTAGCACCCTGATGGTTGTTTGCTATTCACAGAGGGCTGAGTGATACTAGCAATCACAGCATTGTAAGAGGGAGACAGTTGAACCCGTAGGCCTCCACCCCTGTTTAATGATGGACTGTTTCTTTTCACAAAGATGACCTCCTTTACTCCTCTCTCAAACCATTGTTCCTCTCTATCAAGGATGTGAACCTCTTCATCCCTGAAAGAGTGACCACTGGCCTGGAGATGAGTGTAGACCTGACCTGATGCTGTTGATCTTCTGTGCTGGGCCATCCTTTTGGCCAGTGGCTGTTTGGTTTCCCCAATATAAGACTGATCACAGCCCTCCTGACACAGAACAGCATACACAGTATTACTGTTTGTGCCGGGGGACTGGATCTTTGGGATGAACTAGTCTTTGCCGTAATGTATTTTGGGGTTTAAAAGCCACTGGGACGTTGTGTTTAGAAAATAAACGTCTCAATGTCTCTGAAACTCCTGCAACATATGGAATGGCCACTGGTCTGGGTCTGGGTTCCTTCTTTTCACCTGATGGTTGGCTGGAGTCCTGTTTGGGTTTCTTCTCTGCTTTCAGGAAGGCCCAGTTAGGATATCCACATTTCTCTAGAGCCTGTTTTGTGTGTGATTTCTCCTTCTGTCTGGCTGCTGAGTTAGTGGGGACGCTGTCTGCTCTGTGATACAGAGTCCTGATGACTCCTAACTTGTGCTCCAGAGGGTGATGGGAGTCAAACTGTAAATACTGGTCTGTGTGGGTGGGTTTGCGGTACACATCAAAGTCAAAGTCAACTTTATTATCAAAACTGCAATATGTACAGGACATACACAGGATTGAAATTGCATTTCTCTCTCAGTCCCTCGGTGCAACAGTAACCATTTAAACACTAAACAATAAACAAGCATAAAATGAAATAATGAAAGTTTAGTACTGTCCTGAGTTTTAAGCATAGTAGTTTTTCATAGTAGTATAAAAGTATAAAAAGTTTCACCAACACCAAAAACACCAACATTTAATAACCATAATCATAAAATGAAATAGAGTGTAATACTGTCCTGAGTTTTTTGCATAGTAGTTTTCCATAGTAGTATAAAAGTATAAAAAGTTTCACCAACACCAAAAACACCAACATTTAATAAACATAATCATAAAATGAAATAGAGTGTAATACTGTCCCGAAGTATAAAGTATAAAAAGTATATCTATAAAATAAATGAAGGTTCTGGCATTTGACATTTGTAAAGAGTGACAAAGCAGCATATGAGGTTAATGTACACAGTATATGTATGAGGTATTTGATATTGGTATAGAGATAAAGTGGCATTATGCAATAAGGCTAGTAAAAAGAATATATACTGTATATCAGCAGTAGTGTAGATATAAAAAGTCTAGATGTAAACAGTAGTAATAAATGTAAACAGTAGTAATAAATGTAAACAGTAAATGTAAACAGTAGTATGACTATAGGCAGTAATGTAATACAAACATTAGTGCAAATATGAGAAGTAGTGCAAACTGAATGAGCACATGACCGTGAGTTGAGTGAATGACCCGTATTGATGACACAGAGTCCAGTGTTAAAAACTTTGTGTTGTGTGGTAATGTGTGAAAGTTTTTTGTGATTAAGGCAGTACAAGTGGGAGGGAGGGCAGAGCTGGCAGAGTGTTAAGCATCCTGACTGCCTGATGAACAGAGCTGTCTCTCAGTCTGCTGGTTCGAGCCTGGAGACTCCTCAGTCTCCTCCCCGATGGCAACAGGCTGAAGCAGCTGTGTAGTGGGTGTGTGGGATCACCTGCCATGCAGAGGGCTTTCCGAGTGAGGCGGTTGCTGTGTAAGTCCTGTAGTGAGGGCAAGGAGGTGCCGACAATCTTCTCAGCTGCTCTCACTATACGCTGGAGGCTCTTTCGGCAGGATGCAGTACATGCACCAAACCACACCGTGATGCAGCTGGTCAGGACACTTTCTATGGCGCCCCTGTAGAAGGTGCACATGATGGGGGTTGGAGCTCCAGCTCTTTTCAGCTTGCGGAGAAAGTAGAGGCGCTGGTGAGCCTTCTTGGCCAGTGATGCAGTGTTCCTGCTCCAGGACAGGTCCTCTGAGACGTGCACTCCCAGGAACTTGGTGCTGTCCACTCTCTCCACTGTGGTGTTGTTGATGGTCAGAGGGGCATGTTGGGCATCCCTCTTCCTGAAGTCCACAACAATCTCTTTTGTCTTCTCCACGTTGAGAGTGAGATTGTTGTGTCCGCATCACAAGGCCAGGCGGCTCACATGACATCAGTTTGCAAATTTCCTCTATCAGAAACTGAGACCTCACAGTCCAAGAAAGCCAACCTGCCATTTCTTACATCTTCTCCTGTGAACTTGATATATTTATCCACAGAGTTGATGTGATCAGTGAAATGTTGGACTTCCTGAGATTTAATTTTAACCCAGGTGTCGTCAACATACCTGAACCAATGACTTGGTGGTCTCCCTGAAAAGGACGTCAATGCTCTCTTTTCTACCTCCTCCATGTACAGGTTGGCAACAATAGGAGAAACTGGCGACCCCATAGCACACCCATGTTTCTGCCTATAATATTGCTCCCCATATGTGAAGTAGGTTGACTGCAGGCACAGTGTCAAGAGTTGACACAGTTGCTCTGTGGAAAGTGTGGTCCTGCTGTTCAGAGTGGTGTCTGATTTTAACCTTAAACAGACCACCTCTACTTGCTCAATAACTATATATGATGTAGCTTAGTGTGTTTGTGTATTACAGTAAGAAAAATTAAGTAGAGTTATTCATTTTGTGATGTAGTTTGTGTATTACAGTTAGAAAAATTAAGTAGAGTTATTCATTTTGTGATGTAGTTTGTGTATTACAGAAAGTTCATTCTCAGTAGTCCAGGTATCAAATCCGCTCATTCTCAATCAGTTCATCTGGACAGTTTCTTTTTAGTAGAAACGTTTCACCCTCACTCCAGAGGGCTTCGTCAGTCAGAGCAGTCCAAAGCAAACTGAAGCTACCCCACCAAGTAAACAACTTAAGTGGACCAACCAGTTTGCTGTAGCCAAGATGGTTTCTGGGGGCTTGTCCCTCGTCGACTCCTCCCAGGCAGGCAGACATGTCCAAAGTGGTTCAAGACCAGAAAGTTCATTCTCAATAGTCCAGGTATCAAATCCGCTCATTCTCAATCAGTTCATCTGGACAGTTTCTTTTTAGTAGAAACGTTTCACCCTCACTCCAGAGGGCTTCGTCAGTCAGAGCAGTCCAAAGCAAACTGAAGCTACCCCACCAAGTAAACAACTTAAGTGGACCAACCAGTTTGCTGTAGCCAAGATGGTTTCTGGGGGCTTGTCCCTCGTCGACTCCTCCCAGGCAGGCAGACATGTCCAAAGTGGTTCAAGACCAGAAAGTTCATTCTCAATAGTCCAGGTATCAAATCCGCTCATTCTCAATCAGTTCATCTGGACAGTTTCTTTTTAGTAGAAACGTTTCACCCTCACTCCAGAGGGCTTCGTCAGTCAGAGCAGTCCAAAGCAAACTGAAGCTACCCCACCAAGTAAACAACTTAAGTGGACCAACCAGTTTGCTGTAGCCAAGATGGTTTCTGGGGGCTTGTCCCTCGTCGACTCCTCCCAGGCAGGCAGACATGTCCAAAGTGGTTCAAGACCAGAAAGTTCATTCTCAATAGTCCAGGTATCAAATCCGCTCATTCTCAATCAGTTCATCTGGACAGTTTCTTTTTAGTAGAAACGTTTCACCCTCACTCCAGAGGGCTTCGTCAGTCAGAGCAGTCCAAAGCAAACTGAAGCTACCCCACCAAGTAAACAACTTAAGTGGACCAACCAGTTTGCTGTAGCCAAGATGTTTTCTGGGGGCTTGTCCCTCGTCGACTCCTCCCAGGCAGGCAGACATGTCCAAAGTGCCTTCCCCCCAGTCCCTCTGCTGCCAGCTCTGCTAGAGAGGGGGAGGGAGGAAAAATTACCAATGATTCTGATCGCCCCAGAGCGCTCGAACGCACCGTGGTTTTTCCAGTGCTGCAACAGCTGATGAGTTGATCATGGAGGCTGCCTTGGAAGTGACGATGCTCTCCTACAGGGAGGAGGGGGGGGGGGGCAATCAAGGGCTTCCCTGTAAGAGGCCAACACCTGCTGGCCTGGTTGCTAAACGTGAATGCTTAGAAAAGCTTGGGTTTTCAAAGGACGTTATATGCACCACCCACGGTGCTCGTGCAAAGTCTACCACGGCTGTTTACGCGTCAAAATGGGCTGCTTTTCAGCGATGGTGTCTAGGAAAACAGATGGATCCATCTTCATGCTCCCTGGGTTCCATCTTATCATATTTACAGTTATTACTGGACAGGAATTTAGCCTTCAGCACGATTAAAACTTATGCTGCAGCGATGTCTTCCTGTCACAAGGGGTTCAATGATAAAACAGTGTTTAATCATCGCTTAATAAAACATTTTCTGAAAGGTGCACATTGTCTTAGACCAATGTCACGCACCTTGGCTCCGCTATGGGACTTAGTTACTATACTGAGTTCATTAACCAAAGATTCATTTGAGCCTTTTGAACAAATACCTTAAAGTATTTGTCCATTAAATCAGCTTTGGTATTAGCTTTAACATCAGCTAAAAGAGTAAGTGATTTGTCAGGCCTGTCCATCTTTCCTTCTTTTCTAAGATTTCAAGGAGATGTAAGTTTAGCTGAACTTAGTCCAAATCCTGTTTTTATCCCTAAAAGCATATCGAGCTTATTCAGGTCCAGAATCATTACGTTGGACGGGTTCTGTCCTCCTCCCCACAAGTGCAGAGGAGAAACATCTGCACTTGCTCTGCCCAATGCGAGAACTCAAGTGTTATGTGGCACGCACTGCTGCGGTGCGTAAATCTGATAGTTTATTTGTGCATTTCAGAGAACAATCTCAGGGTCAACCTTTAACTTTTTCAACATTTGTCACATTGGTTATGTGAAGCCATCTCTCATGCCTACAGCTCTTCTGGCCTTCAGCATCCTGAAGGAATCAGAGCTCACTCTACCAGAGGGGTTTTCAGCTTCTACAGCTCTACACAAGGGAGTCTCTGTGTAGGACATCTGTTCTACGACCTCGTGGCCATCACTGACCCCCTTCATCCATTTTTATTACGAGATGTCTTCAGCCCCTCATTGACGCATTCTGTTCTTGGAGTAGTGGCAGAGTGATTGTTTTTTCAACCAAACAAATGAATAAATAAATCAGATAGAAGAAGGAACTTCAATAATCATTATTGATGAAACGACACAGTCTTGTCTCTGCCTTAATTGATGGCTGTTGTTTTCGGTCAAAATATTCCTTCAATCAGGACTAATCCTTCTTGGTAATACCTCTTCATCTGTTATGAATAGACATTTATTCAGTTAACATCAGGTACTGAGATTTGCACACCTGTTATTTATATGCACCTTCTGCTTCAGTTGATGGTGCGTCACTTGCTTGTTGAGGTATTGGCGGTTGCCAGAATGTGCTATGGTTCTCGATCAGACCCAGTGAGGCATGGACCATATCCTACTCTGCCTTTAAACCCAATAAGTGGCAGCTTTAAGGGGCGGAGCTTACACAAAATAGAACGTTGGTTACGTATTGTAACCCCAGATTCTATGAGTGTAAGCGTAGCCCTTTAAAATGGGGGTCTCACTGGCTCTCAATGGCAGAAGAAAAAGCTTGCCTTTTGGGAGACGAGCGCCGGTCCAGGGGCGTTCTTATACGGACCGGTGCAGGGGCCCACCCAGGTGGGCGTGGACTAGAAGTCTTCAGTGTCTTGGCGCGAAGCCAGGGATAAACCCAATAAGCTACAGATTTAAAGGGCTACGCTTACACTCAGAATCTGGGGTTACAATACATAACCAACGTTTTGGTAATGTAAGGAAACTAAATGTAGTCTCACGTTGTTCATCTGGCTCGTTCAGGTTGTCACTCCTTTGCCTAATGCAACTTAAAACATTCAATGAATTGGGGAAAAGAAATGAGAATTATAAATATATAATTCATCCAACATGACATTTCTCTCTTCGACGTCCTCCTAAAGCACTTGGGCCAAACCTCGTTCAGAACTGGTCCGCCTGGTAGAAAGATAGCTTCTCGAAAATTTTTGGAACAATCTGCCCCCAACGTTCGACAGTCCACTTCCCTTCCTGTTTTTAATTCACTTTTTAAAAACACCTGTTTTCACTGACTTTTAACCCAATGTGATTTGATTTGTTGTTTTGTGTTTTCCTTTGATACTTAATTTTTTTCTTTAAATTACTACCATTGTTTTTTATATTGTTAAGCACTTTGGTAACAACTGCTGTTTTATAAATAAATTTGACGACTTTTCCTCCCCTGCAAGTTTACTTACCTGAATGACTTCCAAAAGCGGGGACTGTAGTGGACACACCCTGGTCTCTAATCACTTTCAGTAGTTATGTTTCCATCCAATTTAAATTCGATTTTTGAGCGAATTTTAGAAAATTTCGCTAAAATGTAAATTAAAATTATGAGGATCAGAAGTGTTTCCATTAAACTGGCTTGAAGCGCATCTGCAATGCCACGCAAAGCGTCTCTACGTCAGACGTCAGCGTCATTACGTCACACGTCAGCGCCATACGTCAGACGTCAGCGTTACGCACTTCCACAGTAAACAGGAAGTAGCGTTTGAAAACAGACATCTCGGCAAAATGGAGAGAATATTTCAGGTATGTGTTGCTATCGGGCAAGTTGTATTTATTCTGTCATGCCAACTAGTTTTAGCGATGTTACATGTTGTCCGGAGCGGAAACAGCTGATCAGTCACGTGACGTGAATGTTCGCTGCGGCAGAACTGAGTCGGCTAATCTGTTTCCATCTGTCGTTTAGCCGACTCAGCTCTGAATCGACTCCCCAAAAACTACCTCAAGCGAGCGTATAAACTTTAGAGCGACTTAGAGGAAGTTAACTCGAATTATGCCGTTTCCATTTAGCTTTTCTGATGCGATGCTTCATAATGCGCACCTAGAAACCTTGATGGAAACACGCCTACAGATGACCTTTTCTGGGAGTTAACTCCTGAAGAGACTGTAACATTTTTATTACTTTAATTTGAATCAAAACACAAATAAGTCACCCAGAGACTTCCTTTGATTTTTGTTAATTCAAATGTCATCAAATGAATAACCTTGTTACTTGTATAAGCATTATTGAATCCAAAGTTTGATCGTCAAAGGCCGTTTAATTCAAACTGTTTAATTCATGCTGAATAGCAAATGTTATTTCAAAATGTTATTCATGAAGGATTTCTTCTCAAAAATTGCAAGTGAAGATAAAGTGACACTTTATCTCCTTCAGTTAGCTTGAATTCAGGACATCAGCACACTCAGAGACTTTTGTTTTTTGTCCTATTTAATAATCAAGATGAATAATATCTGTTTTTGCAGTTATCATTAACAGGTTCCATAGGTGATGCTGTGATGACGTTTGTTTTAATCATAAAACTGTTGTTAATGAGTTAAGATACCGGTAGTTTTAATCTGCTGTATCATGAATACTGGCATCTTAAACTAACATTCTTATCCTTTCTGACATTTAATCTAACTTATGCCTCCACTCTGTCACTCTCGGTTGCTCCTGGCTTCACAAATCAGTAAGAGCTACGTTTTCTGGGTCAAGTCAGCTTCAAAAGAGCTCTGACTTCCTGTTTTCTTTTAGTCTGCAGATGGAACTAGAATGTGAGTTTTCATCTAAGAACTGATTGACGTCTGTCTAAACACTAATGACACGTCATCAGTTGGGGTTTCATAGCACTGTATGGCTATTAGGGGTGTAACGATACACAAAACTCACGAGACGAGACGAGAAAATCACAGATCTCGCGAGAACGAGACGAGATTTTAACATTAGTTCAAGAAAACTTCAAAGATCGGTTTTATGCCGCAAAAAGGCTTTTATTCTGTTTTAACATGTATTACAAACCCAACTGATGTCTTCATTTTACTGATTGAATCTCCTTAGACCTTAGAACGTTCAACTTTGTTAAAAAAAATAGATATTCACGCAGGACTTTCCAAAAATTGAACATAAATATCCGCATCAGCGCTGAATCTGCAGCCGTCACTCACCAGTGTTGCCAGATTGGGCGGTTCACCGCGATTTTCCTTCTGACTTTTGCGGGTAAAGAGTGCTTTGGGTGGGTGGGACTCTATCTGGCAACACCGGTCACACCGGTGTTTACACGCGTGTCTTTACATTCGGGGCAGCGTCGGCAGCGCCGGGACCCTCCATCAATGTAGAGGCGTCTGCGGGCGGCACCGGGACCCTCCATCAGTAGTTGGGGCGTCTTCTATAGCAACTTCATCCGGCGAAGCCATGCTGTCCGTGACGCTGACTTGCTAGGGGCTCTGCTAGCGCTAGCATTAGCATCTCGCGAGACAACGTTACCTCTCAACGAGAGATATCGCGGGAGTTTAATATCGCGAGATCTCGTACAACGAGATCTCGTTACATGCCTAATGGCTATGAGTCCGTTTTTGAGCCCTAAGCTCTATTTTATTGAAATTCTTTTAAAGAATCTTTTATCTTGAAAAGTCAAACCGGAACTGAGACATTACTCTGTGAAGCAGAGGCAGATTTCATTTGGAACCGCTGAAAAGTGAACGCTGAAGCCTGAGTACCTGAGCCGGACGGACAGTCCGTGTACGTGGGGCTAATCAACTTTACCGGAGTCGAGACAAGAAAATCTTCACAAAGGTAAAAGTCGTTGTTCATCGTGGAACGAAGTCCAGCCTACCCGGACCGGAGAATGTGCCTTTTCCTGGTTAAAATACACATCAAGATTGTACCCCTCCTCTTTTCCACCTTTCCTCCTTCTCATGCTAAAAACTTCCCTTTAAACTTTATATATATTTGCCAGCAACAACTAAGTTAAGAGTGCCTGCAGAAATAAGTAAATGTCATATTTTACTTGTCTGTTGTATCTAAATTTTGAATCTGTCTACAGTTAAGTTATATGAAAATTAATCAGAGCCAATCCTTATATAAATGTTTGATGTAATTTAATGATTTGTTATTTAAATGATTCAGTTCATAAATTGACGTTTCATGTCTTTATATCTCTCGTCTGGTCACAATTTATTGGTTAGATCCTGAAAAGAGAGAACCCGTTAGAATTAAATGCTAAGAATGTGGGTCAAATAAACTCACTCTTTCATTTGGAATATTGTACAGTCAGTGAAACTGACAGGTTTATATACAGTACAGGTAGTCCCCGACTTACGAGCGCTCTTACTTACGAGGTCCCGGACTTACGAGCATGAATCTCATAAAAAAAAATTTTTTAAAAATATATTATTTATTTTTTTAATAAATGAATACATGTACAGTACTGTAAAGTCACCAAGCACTTAGCCTATCCTAACACAATTTTTAAAGATGGAGTGAGTTGAATTGTCTCCCTTTCACATAAAGGGAGCTAGCTCCCTTTATGGGAATGGAGCCTGCAGGGAGGAGGGAGACTCCTTAACTGTGTTAGGATAGCAACAATGATACAGCTGTGGTGGGATGCATCACAGATAATGATGAATCCAGCTACAGACAGGAGGTGGAACATCTGGAGAGCTGGTGCAAAGAGAACAACCTTCACATGAATGTGAAGAAGACGAAGGAGATGATTGTGGACTTCAGAAGGAACAAACACACCCACACCCCACTGTATATAGGTGGATCTGCGGTGGAGGTGGTCTCCAGCTACAAGTACCTGGGTGTACACTTGAATGATAACCTCAGCTGGAGCAATAACACCACCAGCCTGATCAAGAAAGGACATCAAAGACTCTACTTCCTCAGACGGCTGAGACGAGCTGGTCTGAGAAGCTCAGTCCTCACCTCGTTCTACAGGTGTGCAGTGGAGAGCGTCCTGTGCTCCAGCATCAACGTGTGGCATGGAGGCTGCACAGTTGCAGAGAGGAAAGCTCTACAGAGAGTGGTGAAGGCTGCACAGAAGTCTGTGCCCAGCCAGCATGCACAGGTGGGCCCCATATGGTATACATATGTGCAAAAAACATGGGCCCCAAAAGGTTTTGTCCACGGTTTCCATGGTGGCCCCACATGGGTTGGCCCAGATAGATTTTAATGGGCCCTGACTGGGTTTTCAGTGGGACCCATATGTTTAACTTAAATGAGACCCATGTAAAACCCATGTGTGTACCTTGAAGAATATCTACCTGGGACTAAACTGGGTCCCAACTGGGCTAAAAATATGGGTAATAAGTGGGTTTGTCCACGGTTTCCATGGTGGCCCCACATGGGTTGGCCCAGATAGATTTTAATGGGCCCTGACTGGGCTTTCAGTGGGACCCAGATGTTTAACTTAAATGAGACCCATGTAAAACCCATGTGTGTGCCTTGAAGAATATCTACCTGAGACTAAACTGGGTCCCAACTGGGCTAAAAATATGGGTTATAAGTGGGTTTGTCCACAGTTTCCATGGTGGCCCCACGTGGGTTTGCCCGGATAGACTATAATGGGCACTGTCTGGGCTTTCAGTGGTTCCCAGATGGTTAATTTACATGAGGCTCATTACAGACCCATGTGTGTTCTTACCAGCATAATTTATGTGTCGGATTTTCCGATCCAACTTGCCGAGAGCACGTATATTGCACCATACTCTGTGACTTCTGTCTTAACATTGTGTGAGTTACACTCAAAGAACACTCTGAGCCTCACAACAGATAATACCCAATCTTTAACAAGAGGCAGTTCTATAACACAGATGTCCTTCTGACTCATGGTGCAGCCCGGAACACTAAAATACTGCTAAACATTATGGGAAATCAACATAGTCCACTCCCCGTTTTTGATTGTGGCACTATGAGTTGTAATTCTTGTTGGCTTTGATCAACGGATACAGATTTAAACTATAATTGAACACTAATATACCGCTAAGCATGATGGGAAATCAACACGGTTCACTTCCTGTTTTTTAGTTTAGTTTTTGATTGTGGCACTATGAGTTGTAATTCTTGTTGGTTTTGATCAACAGATACAGATTTAAAATATACATTGAATTTATAAATGTAAATTCAATGTACAGTTTAAATCTGTATCTGTTGATCCCACATTTATACCACTTGGGATAAATACAGTTAGCCCACATGGGCTTCCCATGCTGGGCACATTATACTAAAATCACATGGGTCCTATATACTGATGCACATGTCTGTCCCATTCCCAGTTAGCCCACATAAAAAAAATGAGCTGGGGCCTATATATATATATATGCCCAGGTTGAAGCCATGTAAGATCATCCCACATTTAGCCCACTTGGGGTAAATACAGTTAGCCCACATGGGCTTCCCATGCCGGGCCCATTATACCAAAACCACATGGGTCCCATATAATGATGTCCATTTCTGTCCCATTCCAAGTTAGCCCACATAAAAATGAACTGGGGCCTGTATATCCATGCCAAGGCTGAACCCATGTAAGGTTATACGACACTTATCCCACTTGGGGTCAATATAGTTAGCACACATGGGCTTCCCATACTGTGACCATTATACTAAAACCACATGGGTCCCATATAATGATGACCATTTCTGTCCCATTCCCAGTTAGCCCACATAAAAATGTACTGGGCCTTATATATCCATGCCCAGGTTGAACCCATGTAAGGTGATCCCACATTTATACCACTTGGGATGAATACAGTTAGCCCACATGGGCTTCCCATGCTGAGCACATTATACTAAAATCACATGGGTCCCATATACTGATGCATATATCTGTCCCATTCCCAGTTAGCCCAAATAAAATTAAACTGGGGCCTATATATCTATGCCCAGGTTCAACCCATGTAAGGTCGGCCCACTCTTATACCACTTGGGATAAATACAGTTAGCCCACATGGGCTTCCCATGCTGGGCCCATTATACCGAAACCACATGGGTCCCATATAATATTGCCCATTTCTGTCCCATTCCCAGTTAGCCCACATAAAAATGTAGTGGGCCCTATATATCCATGCCCAGGTTGAACCCATGTAAGGTGATCTCACATTTATACCACTTGGGATAAATACAGTTAGCCCACATGGGCTTCCAATGCTGGGCCCATTATACCAAAACCACATGGGTCCCATATAATGATGCCCATTTCTGTCCCATTCCCAGTTAGCCCACATAAAAATGTATTGGGCCCTATATAACCATGCCCAGGTTGAACCCATGTAAGGTGATCCCACATTTATACCACTTGGGATAAATACAGTTAGCCCACATGGGCTTCCCATGCTGGGCCCATTATACCAAAACCACATGGGTCCCTTATAATATTGCCCATTTCTGTCCCAATCCCAGTTAGCCCACATAAAAATGTAGTGGGCCCTATATATCCATGCCCAGGTTGAACCCATGTAAGGTGAGCCCACATTGATACCACTTGGGATAAATACAGTTAGCCCACATGGGCTTCCCATGCTGGGCCCATTATACTAAAACCACATGGGTCCCATATAATAATGCCCATTTATGTCCCATTCCCAGTTAGCCCACATAAAAATGTAATGGGCCCTATATATCCATGCCCAGGTTGAACCCATGTAAGGTGAGCCCACATTGATACCACTTGGGATAAATATAGTCTGCCCACATGGGCTTCCCATGCTGGGCCCATTATACTAAAACCACATGGGTCCCATATAAAATTGCCCATTTCTGTCCCATTGCCAGTTAGCCCACATTAATCCTGTATAGGACCCATATATTTAGCCCAACAGGGCTCACAAAATGGGTTCCTTTATGGGATAACCATATGGGTCTCATGCAGTTAGCCCAGATAAATCCCATGCCCACTCATTACCCAACTAGCCCACAATAACCCCATGTGGGGCCCAACTATGCATGTTGGCTGGGTGGGAGTCAGTCTCCCCACCATCACAGACATTTACACCTCCAGATGCAGAAAAAGAGCCACCTGCATCATGAAAGACCTCACTCACCCAGCACACTCACTCTTTGCACCACTCCCCTCGGGACGGAGGTTGAGGAGCATCAAATGTAGAACCACTAGACTGAGGAACAGCTTCTACCCTGAGGCTGTCAGACTCATGAATAAATAAATAATAAGAATAAACACTGCAAAATGTCACATCATGTTGATACTGATCTGTTTCTTGTTGCTGCGTTCATCTGTGACCATCTGCTCATAATGACTCATGTTCGTGCTGCTGTTTATAATGATGTTTTTCTACTACATTAGGGCTTAGTGTATTACTAGCTGATGTCTCTCTTAGTTAATCCTAGATGTTATTATTGTTTTTCTCTTGCATTTGTTGTTGGATGTAACTGGGACCCTGTGTACATAATCTCGTTTTCAACACATGTACTACATGCGGTGCAAATGACAATAAATTCTCTCTGACTCTGATAGGCTAAGTGCTTGGTGACTGTACAGTACTGTACATTTATCTATTTATAAATAAAAAACAATAAAAATACTGTATATACTGTATATTTTTAATAAATAGATAAATGTACAGTACTGTACAGTCACCAAGCACTTAGCCTATCCTAACACAGTTTTTAAAGATGAAGGAGTCAGTTGAATTGTCTCCCTCCTCCCTGCAGGCTCCATAGGGAGCTTGCTCCCTTTATGTGAAAGGGAGACAATTCAACTTATTCCTTCATCTTTAAAAACTGTGTTAGGATAGGCTAAGTGCTTGGTGACTGTCCAGTACTGTACATGTATTCATTTATAAAAAAAAAAAAATAAAAAAAAAAAAAAATTTTTATTTATTTTTTTTTTATGAGATGCATGCTCGTAAGTCCGGGACCTCGTAAGTCAGAGCGCTCGTAAGTCGGGGACTACCTGTATCAGTGGTGGGCAAATGAACGCTAGATAGCGCTAAAGCGCTAATCCGCTTACAGTGGACCTAAACTTTTTGTCAGCGTTTTTGTGGATTGACTAACTTTTATAATTCATAAGCGGATTTGTGCTATTTTTATTTAAAATGCAGTACCGCTAATAACTAATTATCTATCAGTAAAAACCAATAAACTTATTTACAAGCTCTTATGCTGCTTGTTTTACCTTTTTCCCCACGTAAAGAGCAGAGAGGAGGGAGGGTGTGAGGGGGAGCAGAGGGGAGAACAGACTCGGATCTACCATGTAGGTAAATGATGCCGTTGCCTGGGGATCCCATCAGCATGGGGCCCCGGCCCCGCCGCGCCCCGGCCAGTCACCTACATCCCTAACATTGATCCTGCTTGTTAATGTACATTTAACATAAAAATAATTATAGTTACGATGAAAACGATCATTAAATACGCAATAAAAAAACGGTCGATTTCTTTATCCCCCTACTAAAAATGGACTATTCCATCTTGACATCTTCCGGGTCAGAGGTGAACTCAGGGGCTAATTCTGTGGCTAGCTGTTTGTGCTGGGTCCTTGATAAATCCGCAGAGAACCCCGCTGTTTCAAGCCAAATTAACGCGGCCGGAGGATTTTATTGTGTGTTTTGTGTCGACCATTTGACGGTGAGTCGTTATTTTTATGTATTTTAGTTACTTTTCATTAAATCTGTTGACTACCTATAGACGCTAACTCTGTGTCCAGCTGGTTGGTTGTGCTGGGTTACTAATGGATAAATCCGCAGAGAACCCCGCTGTTTCAAGCCAAATTAACGTGGCCGGAGGATTTTATTGTGTGTTTTGTGTCGACCATTCGACGGTGAGTCGTTAGTTTTATGTATTTGGGTTACTTTTATGTATAAATGCGGTGGCGACACACCCGTGTATTTGAGATTTAAAAGTGGTTTTAGGGATTAAAAGTTCATTCTATTTTTTGTTAATTTCGTGGCCGAATAGAATATATGTACGTAAAGTATTGTATAAAACTTCTCGTTCTCACAGCTTCCATTCATTCAGAATTGAAAAAGACTTCTGGACAGAAGTCGAAACGTTTTCTGCAACAAATAAAGTCCAGTTGATCCTGTATTGAACGCCTTTTTTGATTTTATCATGTCCTGGACGACTGAGAATCTTCACCAGCATATTAAATAAATCCTTTGATTTTTGTAATTTCATCCTTTTAGGATCATTTTTGTTACTTTTCAGTTGGCAGTGTAGTGCAAATATTGATAACGCTGCCGGCTATATATAAATATATATATATATATAATATATAAATATATAAATAGCGGATTAGATTAGCTTCCCCTAATTTTCATAAGACATTTGTGCTTTTGAAATTGTGGACCTAAAAAAATTAATAAGCGTTTTAGAAATTGTGGAACTAATTTTTTAATTAGCGTTGCCCACCACTGATATATATATATATATATATATATATATATATATATATATATATATATATATATATATATATATATATATATATATATATATATATATATATATTAGGGGTTGAACGAGTACATAATTTTTAACCTCGACATTAACATAAAAAAACTCGAACGGCGCTCGAGTAGCCGATGACGTCACAGTGTCTTATGATGCAAAATAAATAAATAAATATAATGCATAAAAACGTCTTTACAAAAAGAAAAAAAAGACCAACAAAACATTGGGAGCATTTATTATGCTCCTATCATTTATCATACTGCACATAAGTCACAGGAAAAACAAAACTATTAGTTATTATTATTAATATTAAAAGTGAAAGTAACGCGCTGAAAACCGAAACTTAAAAAACAAATGGGGCCACAGCCACACCGTACCACCGCCTGCAGTGCTGTGCAATTTAGGTTTACTTTTAGAGATTGTGTTTAAAGGTTTTTAATAGCTCTAGAGAGATTAATATTTGTTTCTTTTTCTTTGTGAAACGAGAGAGATGAAGCCGTTTCGGCCGTGTTAATGCAACACTGCCCTCTGCTGTCACAATCTACTACGGCCAACGGTGTTCAAAGCAAAGAAAGTCAACAGGATGTTTCAATGAGTAGCGCAATTTATAAAATTATAAACTGTTTTACCTTTTTGACAAGACTGGACCAGCTCCATACATCCGTGTGCACAAAGGAATCCATTTTGTAGCGTCTACTAGAAGCTAAAAGCTACCCCGCGCTCTGTTTTTATCACGTGATGTGACGTACAGACGTTACTGCGACGTGATGACGTCACTACGGGTAGTCGAGGTGGACAAAAAAGCCTCGATAGAAGTCAAAGCGCTCGATCTGTCGAAAACTCGGTTACTCTGTTAAAGCATTAATATATATATATATATATATATATATATATATATATATATATATATATATATATTTATATATAGCCGGCAGCGTTATCAATATTTGCACTACACTGCCAACTGAAAAGTAACAAAAATGATCCTAAAAGGATGAAATTACAAAAATCAAAGGATTTATTTAATACTTTACGTACATATATTCTATTCGGCCACGAAATTAACAAAAAATAGAATGATCTTTTAATCCCTAAAACCACGTTTAAATCTCAAATACACGGGTGTGTCGCCACCGCATTTATACATAAAAGTAACCCAAATACATGAAACTAACGACTCGCCGTCGAATGGTCGACACAAAACACACAATAAAATCCTCCGGCCACGTTAATTTGGCTTGAAACAGCGGGGTTCTCTACGGATTTATCCATTAGTAACCCAGCACTACCAACAGGCAGACACAGAGTTAGCGTCTATAGGTAGTCAACAGATTTAATGAAAAGTAACTAAAATACATAAAAATAACGACTCACCGTCAAATGGTCGACACAAAACACACAATAAAATCCTCCGGCCACGTTAATTTGGCTTGAAACAGCGGGGTTCTCTACGGATTTATCCATTAGTAACCCAGCACTACCAACAGGCAGACACAGAGTTAGCGTCTATAGGTAGTCAACAGATTTAATGAAAAGTAACTAAAATACATAAAAATAACGACTCACCGTCAAATGGTCGACACAAAACACACAATAAAATCCTCCGGCCGCGTTAATTTGGCTTGAAACAGCGGGGTTCTCTACGGATTTATCCAAGTACCCAGCACAAACAGTAGCCACAGAATTAGCCCCCGAGTTCACGTCTGACCCGGAAGATGTCAAGATGGAATAGTCCATTTTTAGTAGGGGGATAAAGAAATCGACCGTTTTTTTTATTGCGTATTTAATGATCGTTTTCATCGTAACTATAATTATTTTTATGTTAAATGTACATTAACAAGCAGGATCAATGTTAGTGATGTAGGTGACTGCACGGGGCGAGGCGGGGCCGGGGCCACTGCTGAAATGGGACCCCCAGGCATTTACCTACATGGTAGATCCGAGTCTGTTCTCAGCTCTGCCCCCCTCCCCCTCACACCCTTCCTCCTCTCTGCTGTTTACGGTGGGGAAAAAGGTAAAACAAGCAGCATAAGAGCTTGTAAATAAGTTTATTGGTTTTTACTGATAGATAATTAGTTATTAGCGGTACTGCATTTTAAATAAAAATAGCACAAATCCGCTTATGAATTATAAAAGTTAGTCAATTCACAAAAACGCTGACAAAAAGTTTAGGTCCACTGTAAGCGGATTAGCGCTTTAGCGCTACCTAGCGTTCATGTGCCCACCACTGCTAATTAACATACCCAAAAGTTCCGTTTCCCCCACACAGTGTCCGTGTAAACAGGGCCTAAATGATTGAAGGAAACTGCAGGGAATAGGCACCAGCTTCATGTGACCTGGAGAGAAGTAGGTTAAACACACTTGATGGACGTCGAGAAAGTGAAGCTTGAAGTTTATGGAGCCTATAAAACAGATGGGATGATTTTTACTTAACATTCAGTGGTTTTATGGTTGTTGCATCAGCTCTGCAGTTCAGTCTGTGCTGTGAATGCCAAAGAGACTGAAGCCCTTGTGTTTTGTCTTTTGGGGCTTCTTAGTTCCTAAACCTTTAGGGAGTCTCTAGAAAAGAAGCAGTACTTTCACTGATGCACAAAAACCTTTCTGCTCTCACTTCAGCTGGTTTGCCTGTTTCTCACAGGACTTTTGTTCATTGGGGGGTGCAACTTGTGCAGTTGTGGTTAAAAGTTTACATGAAACAAATTATCATGGCCATGAAGTTCATAATTACTATGATCTTTTAAAGATTTACAAACCGGATTCCAAAAAAGTTGGGACACTAAACACATTGTGAATAAAAACTGAATGCAATGATGTGGAGATGGCAAATGTCAATATTTTATTCATAATAGAACATAAATGACAGATCAAAAGTTTAATCTGAGTAAATGTAACATTTTAAAGGAAAAATATGTTGATTCAAAATTTCACAGACAGTGTTGTAAAAAGAAGGGGGATGCCACACAGTGGTAAAAATGGACTTGTCCCAACTTTTTGGGGGGATTTTTTGATGCCATGAAATTTTGAAACAACATATTTTTCCCTTAAAATGATACATTCTCTCAGTTTAAACTTTTGATCTGTGATTTGTGTTCTATTCTGAATAAAATATTAGATGTTGTCACCTCCACATCATTGCATTCAGTTTTTATTCACAATTTGTTTAGTGTCCCAACTTTTTTGGAATCCGGATTGTAAAAAATATATCTATAAAATAAAATGAAAGTTCTGAGATGGACATTTGTAGTAAAGTGACAAAGCAGCATATGAAGTGAATGTACACAGTATATGTATAAAGTATTTGATATTGGTATAGAGAACAGCAGCACGAACATGAGTCTGTGTGAGCAGATGAGTACTAATGAACACAGCAGGATGAAATATATCAGCAGCATGAGATCAGCAGCACATATCAATAATCAAGTGGCATTACAGTGATTTTTCACAGTGATTATCCTGATTAGGGATTCAAGAGTCAAAACCAATTCATGAGTTAAAACCCTATAAATAGAAATAATGCCCACGATGAGTGCATGTTTCTTCAGAGGAATTTCAAATAATTTTTTGTCCCAATAACCTACGTGTGAAGCATGTTGTTTTCACTCTTCTTTCTTTACAAACACCACAAAATCTTTCATCTTTTCGTCCCTTCAGCAGAAGATTTCAGTTTTCCCAGGCAGCAGCTCTCAGTAAAGCTCTCTTGTACCTGTTGAGTCAATTACTTGGCTTGTAAAGGACAAAAGTGCTGTTTCGTTTGATAACGGATCACTTTGCACTGCATTCCATCAGCACTGCATAGTATTCATCTGCCATTTGAGCATGACTCCACATGCTCCTGAAACAAAACTTTGAAGCCCATAAATTTTAGACAAATTACCAAATGTATCATGAAGTCTGGGTTTAAATGTTTTAGTTTGTTTATTTTTGTGTGTTGTATAAGGAAATGTGTATTTGTGTCATTGCGTAATGATGTCAAAAATGGGGAATGCTGGAAAGACAGCTATTATTGTCCTCAGTCAAGGGTCTTGTGTAAAGTCAATGGCCCTCATTCACGAAAATGTTCGTATTTTTATCCTAAATTTCTCCTACTTTTGTTCGTACGAAGCGTTCGTACGAACATGCCACGTCAGATTCAACAAAGTCTTCTATCCTCAAGAAAAGTGTGTAAATGGCTGCGTAAATTTAATGAATCCCACCTGTTCTATCAACCTGCGCGTGCTCGCGGAGAGGTCATTTACATAATTCCCACCCCTCAAAACACCATATAAGGCCACGTTTCCTGCCTTTTGACAGCAGGAAGTGTCCATTCATTCAAACTCAAGAAGTAAAAGGAGGAACTTCACGCGTTCGGAGATCTGCTCTCAGTCGCGCTGTGGCGCACCGCTACCCCCCCCCCCCCGCAGGTGTCGGATGGTCAAATATTTTTAATTTTAGTGTAAACAACTGTGTAGTTTCACTTATTCAGAAGAGCGTGGCGCACCGCTACCCCCCCACCCCCCGCAAGTGTCGGATGTGTTTTTGAACAGAAGCATTTTAAAATGTCTCGAAACTACAGTTAACTTCATATTAATATAATGCATGTTGTCTCCCGTGGGTCGTACAGTATCAGAAATCAAGAATGAATGGTTTGATCTGAAAATGGCTTCAAAGAAACGTCTCGCCGCAGCACGGACAGGAGGAGATCAAGGAAAAGTCTGCGTTACTGAGATGGATGGACAATAAATGCCATGCTGCGCGCGTGCCAACATGTTTTGCAGCACAAATGAGTCATGCGCGCTCCTCCTGGTCATCGCGCAACCACATTCTGCAGGTTATATTTCGAATCAGATATAATAATCTATTGCTCCGATGGTGTTTGGCACAGCAGTCCAGCAATAGCATGAAAATCAGTCTTAATTCGTACTTGTTCTGCGGCGGTGTATGGGAATTTTATGTACCTGGGTGTTAATATGAGGAGGGCTTTGATGACCAAGGGGAGCGCACGACTCACTGAAGCCTGCGCGACACACCAGACAAATTAAACTTAAAATTATAATTCTAATTCAAACAGAATAACCTATTGTCAAGAATAATTATGGTGCGTGATTTTTCTAAACCCAAAATATTTTCTAAATAACGAAATATGAAGTTATTAGTGGAGAAATTCCGTCTGGATGACAGCAGACTGACGCTCCTAAATTATACGACAGGTCCGGACCACTCGTAAATTTTGTTCGTATCTGAAAATAATCTTAGGATACGAAAACATTGTTGAATGCCACAAATGATCCTAAATCACTCGTACGCACAGTTTAAGAACAAATCTGTGCGTACGAAGGGTTCGTGAATGAGGGCCAATGTCCTACCAAATAAATAAATAAATACCGGTAAATAAATTAAATCCTTAAGCTAACAGTTCTTACCAGTGAGTTATTTGTTTGTTTTTGAATTTGTTTTACAGGATATTGTCCCAAATTCCTTCTTTAAGACTGTTATTCCACACCCGAGCAAACTAGTGTATAATTTCAATTTGAAGTCTGATAAATGCAGAGTGATAGAGAAAAATGTGATAAATGATAAACAATTTGATGGGAATGAATGTGGCACCGTGGCCAGCATGTAGCTGCAGGACCTCCACATAATAATAACATGCTCACTTAATCCGCCACACTGGGGCCTGGTATGTGCAGGTATGAGTCATGTGACACTTTGTGTTCAGTAATCAGGTCTGATCCATGAATACTGCTCCTGTGTTGTAACTTTCCAATGTTCATTTTTTTAGAGCTGCTGGACTTGTACAAGCTTGGGCTGGCAAAAATATGAAAACAGCTTCTGAGATATCATCTAGGTGTAATAACTCTAAGGTCTCAGAATGTTTTGGTTTACTTGTGTGGCTACACTTGTTGGCAGTAAAAGTTAATCATCCAAAAGTGATGACAAGTTGAAAGGTCGTGCTGTGGTGCTATGGTACTGGTGCAGTGTGGCATTTGCAATGTCTGGTCAAATAGATTACAAATCTGTCAGTAGGGGCACATCATTCCATGTCAGTAGGGTGCGACACCCCCTTGGACCTGAACACAAGAAGTGATTAGATGTCAAACAATATCATACAGTTGTATCTTCTGCAACAAATTGGCCCAAGCTGTTGCAGCTGGCCCTCAAGATACCGCAGGTTGGCACTGGATTGACATTGATGTACATGTTTGGGGGGAAAAAGATAGGGGCCATGGCAGGACCGTATTTTCCCTACCATTATACAAGCATTCATTCAACCTTTATTTAGGCAGGTTAATCCCATTGAGCCTCGAGGACTCATTTACAAGAGAGACTTGGTTACAAATAAAGAATGATGACAAAAGTGACAGTAGACTTTCCTCTGACAATAAACAATAGACAATCATAAGAGGCATACAGTTTTTTTTTTACAAGTTTAAACAAAGATGTCAAAGTAGCAAAACAGACAGATTATAAGGCAGATGTAGAAAACCAAAAACAGAAACATGTCTGCATTGGTTTTTGCCAGGATTCCAAAATATTCTTAAAGCCATTTACTGAGGTCAAGGTCGAGAGCTTCAGATCTTTTTGTAATATATTCCAGGAAGCAGGAGTGGAGTAGGAGAAGACCCTTTTGCAAAGTTCAGTCCTCACTGACGGAACACTGCAGGTAATCATGTCCTGAGAGCGCACGCTGTAGCTGCACTCTCGCAGACATGTAGGAGGAGATGTATGAAGGCAGCAGACCAAGAAGTGATTTAAAGATGAAAATGTACCAGTGGAAGAGTGCGTGAAGTTAATGATGACCAGTTAACCAGTAAGTACAGGGTGAAGTGTGGGTACAATAATCACAGCCAGTTATGAAACTTAGTGCACCATGATAGATAGCATCCAACATCTGCAGGGTGCTTGTAGGAACGTTCATGTAGATAATGTCACCGTAATCAACGGAGAGAAGAAAAGTCACAGATACAAGGCGTTTCCTAGCATTCAGTGTTAGACATGATCTGTTTCTGAAAAAGAAACCCAGTTTAACTTTCAGTTTCTTTATTAGGTTTTTCACGTGGAGCTTAAAAGAGAGATGCGAATTGACCAGGATACCCAAATATTTATAGGAGTCAACAAACTCAATAGGGACACCATTTGAGGATAAAATCAGAGGAAGAACTGCTGAGACCGACTTCCTATTTGAAAAAAGCATCCCTTTGGTTTTATCAGCATTTATGACAAGTTTGAGATGGAACAAATCTGACTGGATGATGTCAAAAGCGGATTGCAAAAGCTGGAAAGCCTTAGCAACTGTTTTAGCTTGACAGTAAACAACTGTGTCATCAGCATAGAAATGTAAGGATGCATCAGGGATGCTCTGACCTACATTACCTACAGTATGTAGATTGTAAAAAGGGTGGGTCCTAAGACTGAGCCTTGTGGTACACCATTGTTGACTGTTAAATAACTGGAAGAAGTACCATTATGTTAAACACATTGCCTCCGATCGGAAAGATAGTTAGAAAACTAACCAATGGTGTGATCTGAGAAACCGATTTCTGAGAGCTTATGACACAAGATGTCATGATCCACAGAGTCAAAAGCTTTAGACAAGTTTAAGAAAAGCGCATCACAATAATCCTTAGCATCCAATGCTTCAACAATGTCATTAAGAACCTTCAGTGAAGCAGTTGTTGTGCTGTGTTGTTTCCTATAAAACCAGATTGATGGAGAGGTGAGATGTTAAATGAGTCCAGATAATTTTTAATTTGAGAATTTATCAGTTTTTCTAGAACGTTGGCTAAAATGCAGAGTGGTCGATAGTTGTTCAGTGAGGTGGGGTCACCTCCTTTCAGCAAAGGAAGAACAAAAGCTGTTTTCCAAGCATCTGGAATGGAGTTTTAACACATGGACAGGTTAAAGATGTGGGTCACAGGGACTGTGATGATATGAGCAGTCAGCCTTAAGAAATAAGGTGGAAGTTCATCTGGACCTGCAGATATTTTAGGATCAAGACCTTTTATTAGTTTGTTTACCTCACTGACTGAGAACGGAGAAAAAGAGGTGTGATTAACTGAGGATTCACTTATAGGATGGTTTTGATTTGTAGAAGTTTGGTTATTAGATGAAGTGGCTGATTTTCCATTAGTAACTGTGTCAAATAATGAACTAGAAGCAACAAAATGTTTGTTGAAACAGTTCAGGATCTTGTGCTTATTTGACACAGGAACAGAGTTAATGAGAAGTTGTGATGGGAGGTCAAATGATTGGGGGATGCCTGAGAGAGATTTGATGGTTTTCCAGAATCTTTTAGGGTCGTTTAGATTTTTGGAGGTCTGAGATAAATACTTACTTTTTGCGGCTTTGATGGCAGTTGTGCATTTATTCCTCAGCTGCCGAAAATTCAACCAATCAGTGTCTGAGACAGATTTTCTCGCTGCGCCCCAAAGATGGTCTCTCCTATGTAGGAGGTCAGCTAATTCAGGAGTAAACCAGGGGCTGTCACATCCCTTTATCCTGAACTGGCGGAAAGGAGCGTGTTTGTTCATAAAATAAATGAAACTATTATGAAAATACTTTCAGACGGTGTTCACGTCATCAGTTAAAAGAATACTCTGCCAGTCAAAGTGAGATAGATCCCAGAGGAATTATTGTTTACAAAAACGTTTCAAATCCCTTTTTTGAATTAATCTGGGCTTAGAATGTGGAAGTTTAATATCTCTGAGAGTCGCTATTACACAATGATCACTCAAAATGTCAGCAAATACACCTGTACAAGAGAATTCGTGAGGCGTATTTGTTAGAAACAGGTCTAAGATGGAAGACAATAACAACCCACTACAGATAAGATCTGGCCTCCATTCAAAGTTATTTTACAGCTAAGGCCTCAAGGTGGTTTGGTATTGTTTTAGCAGACACAAGACTGGAAACCAGAGAATCTCTGATGTAAATGGCGCCTCAACCCCCCTTTTTGACGGTCATAGCGATAGATATTAAATCCATTGATTACTAGATCATCATTCAGTACAGATTTGTTGATCCAAGTTTCAGAGATGAAGATTACATCTGCCCCAGAAGAACTGACCAGAATTTTCAAGGCATCAAGTTTTTTTAGAAGGCTACGAGCGTTTACATGCAGGAAATGAAGACCTGACATGTTTTTAAAGTCATTTGGTGTACTGTAGTTAGTGGGGGGTCCAGGGTTGGGCTGAATCCCTGAGAGCAGTAACAACATTATTATCAGACATTTTCTTGAGTTTTTTGTCACTGATGTGTAATTACAGGAGTTAATAGTGTGACAATTAGCCCCCATAATTGAACCATGAGAAACATTAATGAAGACACGATCATTCAGAACCCAAAAACAGTGAAAGTTGCAGTGATGGGCAGATCCAGATGTGTTAACAAGATTCAGTGATTCCAGATAGTCTGAGATCTGAAAATAATGACAATAATATGAATGGTGCAGAAAAGTCTCAGACCATAAAGCGTCACAAATTAGATGGGCAAACAAATCCGACGAGGTGGCCCAACTGCAGTTTGAGTTGGGCTGAGGGGGGCTCCAGCCCCCCTGTGAAGATGAATGGATGCGGCCATGGGAAACAGAAGCTGGGTCCAGAATCAACAGGTAGAAACAGATAATTTGCAGCAAATAGCAGAGTGAGCTGCCAGAAAATCCTCCTGAAATTAAAGGCATGATCCTAGCCTGTTTCAGGTCAGCAGGGAACTACAGCGTGATCCGGAATAAAATTATTATCCAGGTCTGATGAAATCCGATGAAAAACTCTGGCCCGACTCCTCACGAGCACCAAACGGCTCTGCTCCTCCGCTCTTCAATCCACTTCTCAGCACGTCACCCTGTTCGTCTGCTCCTCCGCAGCCCACAGCACGAGAGACCAACCCCGGCGAAAAACGATGAGACTGACCGGGGAGGATGAAGATGTCACTGGTCCGGTTCTGCTTCGGTTCAGCTCCAGCCCGGCTCCGATGCTCCGTAGCACAAGAGGCCACCTTCGGTTAAAAATGACTAGGCTGACCGGAGAGGCTGAGGTCATCACTGGCCCGGTTTTGCTCCGGTCCGGTTCCGGCGGCGCTTCAAAGCAACAGAGCGTCTCCTCCAGGTGAGCACAATGATTCCCATGGAGGTGAACAGTTTTTCGTTTAAAGATAACGGGCCGTTCAGAGGCTGAGACCGGCTCTATTAAAGACGAAGTCCCCCATAGCCAACTCGGTTCTGGTCCTGTGACACAGGTTCTGGGACACAGGTACACGTCCCCCACACCGAATGAAGACACCACGAGGCCAGTCCAACAGAAAGCAGCAAAAAGGTCAGCAAAATACCACCCTGCAATTCTTGTCGGAACCAGTTAGAACCACAGGTCCAGATGAGAAATTCGGATGGGGTCCAGAGAGAGAGGGAAAAACCCACCGGGGCTTCGCGGGACGGCTCCCCAGCTCGAGGGGTCACCTGGCCGGCAGGATACACTCGGACTGACCGATCGGGTGGGAGCGGCCGGTCCTGGGCCAAAATAATTTTTGGGATGGTCCTGTCCGGCTCTGAGTCATTGAACACCGAATTCGGTTGGAAGGTGGACCAACTTAAGTCTTGTTTGAAAAACGGGTCACTTCGATGATAAAAGACTACAGAGAAGCCGGAAGGAGCAGCATCGATCCGCTTGCCGGAACCGGAAATGCAGGGCGAAAAAGCAGGGTGACCTGTCCTGTAAACGGAACCGAGCGCCCTGCCTACAACCCCCCTCCCCCCAACCAACAACTGCCAGCACTGAATTAGTGGCAAGCTAGCGGCACGTAATACAGACACGCTAGCTAAAATGCACTACAGCACGGGGAAACCGTGGGGGCATGGTTTACCCATGCTAAGCAGTCTACATAACCCCCCCTTCCCCACGCTCAAAAACTAAGGTATAAACAAGGTGTCTGTACTCTGGTATTAATGGCAGCATAGAATTCTGACTCTTGATAATGCCAAGACACAATGTAGAATTACACAGGGTGTTGAAGAGTCCCATACAGTAACTGTGTTTGGATAGCAAGTACAAGTCATGGCGTTCTGTTTTGTTGCTTTTCTACTGTCTCAACTCTTATCAGTTCTGCACAACACTGCACTAGTTAAGGGCCTGTCCACTGCTGGTACCACCTCTACTCAGCCCAGTTCATGTGTAGGGTTGGGCATCGTTTGAATTTGAGCGATTCCGGCTCTGATTCCGATTCTTCGTTTTGATTCCGATTCTTTTCGATTCTCGATTCCGATTATTTTTGTAGGCGGGGTAAAAAAAAAGACATGTCAATTCAATTCAGTTCAGTTTATTTATACTGTATAGCCAAGTCACAACAGAAGTTGTCTCAGGGCACTGAACAGAAACAATCAAATATAAAAATAATAAGTTAACAGAAACTTTAATATAAAATAATGTTAACACTATTGATCTGAGGAGACTACTTTGATTTTAACTCTATCATGTTATAAAAGAGCTACAGTAGTTAGCCAGAGTTCTTTCAGGATGAAATAAGTTAAACTTCTGTTTGAATTTAATGCTATGAACTTTTTCCTTTTTGTTAAATTTACTATGAATTTCTCACAGGGTTATTTTCAACCAGTATATAAATATCAAACTTATGATGAACTTCAATATGTTATATGAGTTTTCTTTTCGCAGGGGTACACTTTTACAAGAGAGCTTTATGTTTGAAAACCTCGTGGAAACAATTTCCACATGTCCAGTGTCTGATGATGTAGTCATGTTATTGAGCTCCCACTGATGGGCTAACCTGGTCCCACCACCAGCAGTAGGATCCTCAGACAGAACGGCTGGTGGAATGTCCTGGTACATCTGCAGCTCTCTCTCCATTTGTTTCTTCATGGACATGGAGCTGTGACATTATGTTGTGCCTCTTCCTCAGCAAAAAGCTCCTCCAGTGGAGACTTTCTGGACAGATTGCAGGGAGGAGTGCAAACAACAGGTTTATCAGTATTATCAGTAAAAAGAGATTATTTAATAAATTTTAAGACTGAGAATGTATACAATTATTAGCTCTGTTGTTATTGCCTAACTAACCTATTCAATAATTCTTCAAACTGTGACATTCATTCATAATGGAATGAAAGAGAACATAAACATAAATTATATAATATTTAAAACTAGAGACATTAAAACATTTTTAAAAGACACTGAGAGAACTTTAAATGAATTAAGAATGTTAATAAGTGTTGGATTTGCTTAACTATAGTAGTAATGTGTCTGAGTGCAATGTAAGTGCAATCCATGGCAGGAGTTGAATCCACATCTGAAAATGGATGCAACCTTTTCACAACATATTTTGTAACTGTTCTGTGGCACTCTTTCATTCATTTACACTGACGTATTTACCTTGGACACTGGTGAACACCGTGAAGCCATTTCAGGTCGTTTGTCTAAGAAAAAAATATGAGCTAACGTTAGCATTGTGTTTGTATTTGAGCTGACTTACCGCTTTAAGTGGAGTATAACTTGTTAGCTGCCTTAATAATGGTAATGAGACATAGTTTATAGTTTTATTTACCTCACAGACGGAGAAGAGGCAGCGAAAAGTCCGGCGGAGCGTTTTGCAGACGGACCACTGTTACTTCCGGTCGGACACAAAGCGAAAATAATCCGGTGGAGCGCGTCAAAGACGGGACACTTTTTTACTTCTCTCCTTTGCATGATAGAAAATTATTGCAAGTGCTGCACTGACCTGACTGGTCATTTTATTAAAGTTAAGCCACGCTTTCGACCGTGGATGCATACTTCCGGTGGATTCTTCTTCGTTGGTTTTCGGCGGCAAATTCTTCTTCGGCGTTGGCGGTTACTTCCGGTCGGCAGACTAGTATCGAAAATAGGAATCGAAAATTAATATTTTGAACGATTCTGGGAAAACCGGGCAGTTAGTCCCGGTTCCGAGTGATTCTCGATGCCCAACCCTATTTATGGGACCACCTTGTTTGAGGTTTTAAGCAGACAGCTCTGAGGGGCCGAATTTGACGTAATCAGACAGCAGCCAGTGATTGACCAATTGAGCTATGTCACTAAATTACCCTCCCAGAAAAATTGCAAGCTGCATTTGAACCTCCACTTCCTCATTCTGACGGACACATGAAATGAGCAAATCTACTGAGAGATATCAGAGATGATGGCAGCATGGCTTCACTTGGACTGATTTGCGGTGCCGGGATAAGCTAAAGAAACTGAAGTCCAATTATAGGGCAGTTAAGGACCTCAACAGGTAGAGTGGCTCGAACACAATACTGTAACCTGTTACAATACCACCCATAGTGAGGAAAAAGCCACAGGCAAATTACTTCCACCTGACAAAAACCTATAAGATGAGAGCCGAGTGGAGTCACACTTAATCAATGACAAAAAACCTTTAAAGGAGACCACAGATAGGTTTTTAAATTTTTTATGGTATGTCTTTGGGGTATCCATACAGTGTTCATTCAATTTAATACACAAAATAATTCTTAGATAATCAATTATACCCTTTTTAATTCTGCCATTTTTAACTTTCGTTTTGAACGACCGGTTTATGATAATGAGATCTCGTGGCACGCCCTTCAAAGATCTGCTTACATTAACTCCGCCCTCCAAAGGCAGACGAGGATGTCTGAACTCACGTTACTGCAGAGCCGAGCTGAACTGTAACTGGACCGCGAGTCTGCGACGTATTTATTGTGTGACAGATCAGACGTGTACAAGTTGTCGTGTCATTTTTAATTTTTCCTCTGTAGTAAATGTCCAACTCCCTCCCTCTCCCTGTGCGCGCGAGCTGGAGGTAGCGGAGCGGATGTCACTCGCGGACACACACACACACATACACACACACACTCACAGCGGGGCTGTCTTGTTATCTGTGTCCCTCGCTCAGCCGCGCGCCGGGCCCGGCACACACACATACACACACACAGGTTTGTCAATGAGGTTTAGCGGTACGTAGTCTGTCCTGCTAATGACACATAAACCAACACACACACACCGCAACATGCTGCATCGCTGTTCATTCAAGCCTCCCATCTGAAAACTATCAATTTTAAATCTGCTTAGTGCGCGCTCCATTATCTGGGCCAGGAGGGTCAGAGAGTTAGCTGGCTAGACTCTGTGACATTTTTAGCCATTGTGCTGACATGAAATCAGGAAAAACAACCGTCAACTCTTTTATACTGAAGTGGGTTGAGCCTAACCAGGGGTTGCTAGGTGAGGGGCTGGACTCAGGTTCGAGGTGGGTTGTCCTGGCGCTTGTGACGTCACAAGCGCGATGATTTGAAAACGAAACCTATCTTATCACAGTAAAATAAATATACTTAGAGTAAATAAACCACTGGGTGCATTTTTTTGACCTTAGGACTGTTTTTTTATGAAGTAAATACCCAAAGTTGAGTAAAAAAAACATTAAAAAGTGAATTTTGAATATGTGGTCCCCTTTAAGATGTGAGCCGAGTGGAGTCACACTTATCAATGGCAAAGCAGCTTTATACTTAATACATTCTCTGACAATCCTCCCTTTGTTTGGTCTGTCATGGGTGACCAGAAGCTTTATGACCTGTAGATGCCCTCATCTACCCCTTGGCTCCCACATCAAGCCACTGTGACACGAGTACAGCCCATGTCCCAAGCAACTGCATGATGTTACCACCCGTCTTCATGCAAATCATGCCAACTCCATCAAATATTGTAATGCTTTGTAAACTATTTATTAAATCCGGATCGATATGGATATTTTGGTTCTCGCTAGGAGTGTAACGGTACGCTATAGGGCTAGGCGATATGGATCAAAATTAATATCTCAATATTTTTATGATATATCGCAATATACGATATATATGGTATATATGGTATATATATGATATATTATGGGAAGTGGTGGCGCAGAGGTTAGAGATAGTGGGCCTGTGATCGGAAGATTGACGGTTCAAGCCCCGGTACCGACAATATCAAAATGTGGGTGGAAAAGGTGAAACACCCACACCTGCCTCCACCCTCATTCACCCCACTCTGGGCCCCTGAGCAAGGCCCTTAACCCCCACCATCTGTTCCCTAAAAAAAACAGGTCTCTCTTGAAAATGAGTTCTTGTGGCTCAATGAGACTACCTGTATAAATAAAGGCTAAATAAAAATAAAATATCTCTATACATTTTTCTTTCCATAAAATAATAACAAAAATATATTTCTGAGTCAAAACTTTGTCCCAGTTGTCACACAGGCACATTTATTAACAAACAGCTGTAACTACTGCTTTACATTTATTACTACAGTACTGTTTACATTTACACTACTTTTATCTACACTACTGCTGATACATATACAGTATTCTCTGACTAGCCTTATCTAAGGATGCCAAATGTGCCTTATGTGCCTCACTGCATATGCCACTTTGCCTATATACCAACATCAAATACCTCATACATATACTGTGTACATTAACTTATATGCTGCTGTGCCACTCTTTGCAAATGTCAATGCTAGAACCTTCAGTTTATTTTATAGATATACTTTTTATACTACTATGCAAAAACTCAGGACAGTATTACACTTTTATTATTTCATTTTATGCTTATGTTCATTGGGTGTTTGGTGTTTTAGGGGTGTTTGGTGTTTCAGTGTTGGTGTAAATTTTCATACTTTTATACTATTATGAAAAAACTCAGGACAGTGTTACACTTTTACTATTTTATGCTTATGTTTATTAAATGTTTTAGTGTTTAGTGTTTAGATGGTTACTGTTGCACCGAGGGACTGAGAGAAACGCAATTTCGGTCCTGTGTATGTCCTGTACATATTGCAGTTCTGACAATAAAGTTGACTTTGACTTTGACATTGACTTTTGACTTTAACTCTACAAAATAAATGTCTTTATTACTTTTTTAGACATTTATTTACATATATTAAATAATAATCTTTTTCAACTGAGGGCAGCTGTGGCTGAGAGGCTAGAGCAGTCGTCCTCCAGTGCAAGAGTTGGGGGTTTGATTCCACCAGCAGTCGCATGCTGGTGTTCCTGTGCAAGACATTGAACTCCTCATTGCCTCTGATGTGTGTCCCATCATTGTATGAATGTGATAAAGTACTGATTATTCTTTGTACAGAGCTAGTAGAGTGCTATATGAATGGGTAAATGAGGCACAGATTGTGTTGTAAAGAGCTTTGTGTATCTTGATAAGATAGAAAGGTGCCTTCACGTTAGTCAGCGTGTTTGTGAACTGCAGTAATGTGAGCCTCAGAACCGTGAAGCGGCAACACAGAGTGTTTTTAGTCTGCTTCCTTAAAAATAACCACGGGTCCGAGCTTATTTAGCCGTGCTGAGCTTTATGAGAGGAGCAGAGAGAGGTGGAGACATTAATAAAGCAGCAGTTTATCATATCGCTAAAGACACGGTCAGTCTCAGCTGTGGAAGAAGACAGCTAACGCGTTAGCCATCTTGTTAGCCACTAAGGACCATATCTTTAGCGATATGATAAACTGCTGATTTATTAGTGTCGCTCTTCCTCTCTGTGTTCCTCTAAAAGGCACACAGCACGGCTAAATTAGCTCTGAACTAACTACAAACCGGATTCCAAAAAAGTTGGGACACTAAACGAATTGTGAATAAAAACTGAATGCAATGATATGGAGGTGCCAACATCTAATAATTTATTTGTTGTCGTCGCCGCCGTCGTTGTTGTTGTTGCTGAACCTTTATTTAACCAGGCAAATCCCACAGATCTCTTTTGCAAGGGAGGCCTGGACATGAAGGCAGCCTAACATGCATGTTTTTGATCCGTGGGAGGAAACCGGCGTACCCGGAGAAAACCCATGCAAGCACGAGAAGAACATGTAAACTCCACACGGACAAACCCCAGGCCCAACCGGGGATTGAACCCAGAACCTACTTGCTGTGAGACAACAGTGCTAACCGATGGAATATCTTACAAAAAGATCTGAAGCTCTCGACCTTGACTTCTCTAAATGGTTTTCAGAATCTGTTGGAATCCTGGCAAAAACCAATGCAGATTTGTTCCTGTCTTTGATTTTATACGTCTACCTTATAATGTTTTGCTAGTTTTTTGATACTTTGTTAAAAGGAGGAATGTGTATGTATGTATATATATATGTATGTATATATATATATGTATATATGTATATATATATATATAGTGTATGTATGTATATATATATATATATATATATATATATATGTATATATATATATATATATATATATATATTTTTTTTTCTCTCTCTTTTGTTTTCTATTGTTTATTGTTTGATTGTTTATTGTTTAAGGAAATTCTACCATTACTGTTCATTGTTCTTTAGTTTTAGCAGGTCGCTTTCGTAAATGAGCCCATGAGGTTCAAAAGATTTACCTGACTAAATAAAGGTTGAATGAATGAATGAAT
>JBBPBX010015329.1:20480-47980 GCA_038048925.1 Garcialebias charrua | reverse complement strand
AGTGAGTGAGTGAGTGAGTGAGTGAGTGAGTGAGTGAGTGAGTGAGTGAGTGAGTGAGTGAGTGAGTGAGTGAGTGAGTGAGTGAGTGAGTGATTGAGTGAGTGAGTGAGTGAGTGAGTGAGTGAGTGAGTGAGTGAGTGAGTGAGTGAGTGAGTGAGTGAGTGAGTGAGTGAGTGAGTGAGTGAGTGAGTGAGTGAGTGAGTGAGTGAGTGAGTGAGTGAGTGAGTGAGTGAGTGAGTGAGTGAGTGAGTGAGTGAGTGAGTGAGTGAGTGAGTGAGTGAGTGAGTGAGTGAGTGAGTGAGTGAGTGAGTGAGTGAGTGAGTGAGTGAGTGAGTGAGTGAGTGAGTGAGTGAGTGAGTGAGTGAGTGAGTGAGTGAGTGAGTGAGTGAGTGAGTGAGTGAGTGAGTGAGTGAGTGAGTGAGTGAGTGAGTGAGTGAGTGAGTGAGTGAGTGAGTGAGTGAGTGAGTGAGTGAGTGAGTGAGTGAGTGAGTGAGTGAGTGAGTGAGTGAGTGAGTGAGTGAGGTGAGTGAGTGAGTGAGTGAGTGAGTGAGTGAGTGAGTGAGTGAGTGAGTGAGTGAGTGAGTGAGTGAGTGAGTGAGTGAGTGAGTGAGTGAGTGAGTGAGTGAGTGAGTGAGTGAGTGAGTGAGTGAGTGAGTGAGTGAGTGAGTGAGTGAGTGAGTGAGTGAGTGAGTGAGTGAGTGAGTGAGTGAGTGAGTGAGTGAGTGAGTGAGTGAGTGAGTGAGTGAGTGAGTGAGTGAGTGAGTGAGTGAGTGAGTGAGTGAGTGAGTGAGTGAGTGAGTGAGTGAGTGAGTGAGTGAGTGAGTGAGTGAGTGAGTGAGTGAGTGAGTGAGTGAGTGAGTGAGTGAGTGAGTGGTGAGTGAGTGAGTGAGTGAGTGAGTGAGTGAGTGAGTGAGTGAGTGAGTAATAAATATAATCATTCCTGCAAATGTAATAAAATATTTATTAAACTTGATTAAAAAACTCAGGTTATGAAACTCAAAGTGTGTCACCTGGTGGTGATCGTTGGGAGACCACCATGTGCAGGATCCATTCAAGGCCTGCCAGCTTCCCCAGCAGGGGTCTTCAGTCTCTCCCTGCTCTAAATGCTTGCTGATAACATTAGATATTAAATAGATTAAGATTTCATCAGGACATCAGAAAAGAGGATGATAGCATGTTGGAGGCTACAAGTTACTTGTTTCTACTGATTGTGTGTTACATGGTATTTAATTAAGTTGTATGTCCCAATGTTTTGTCCATGTGCATATGTGTAGTACAGGATATGTAAATGCAGTATATAGTCTTACATCACACATATCTTGATTACGTTGGAGGAATCATCAGAAAAGCACAGGCGACTAATAAGAAAGGCAGAATAGTTTTGCTTTCTTCTGCGTTTGTTCAGCTGTAGGAGCAGCTGTCATGTGATGATCATGCTCTGTCATGGCTCCAAGGGGCGCCACATTACATGTAGTATCTCACTGGGCTGTGTTGGAGAGTAGTTGGCAACTCAAAATAGCAACAATAATAATAATAGATAAAAACTGTGCTCTTTCCGTTGCAGTTCCTCTGGATCCTGAGGGTTTGCAACAAAGTGGTACGTGAGCCATGCAGATGTTTTGTGTGGCCAGCTTTTGAAAACAAATGTGTATTTTTGTGTTTGAGGATTGTAAAATTATTTTGTTACCCACCTCCACCCACATCATACTGTACGCTGCAGGAGTTTGGAGACATCCTGTTCACTAACAGCTCGCTGCCAACAGTCGCAGCCCAGTGAGAGTCTGCTCTTTCAGGTGGAAACTTGTGCACAACTTGGGGGCTTCTGTGAAACTCGTTTTCTGTTTAACGTCATAGAAGATGGAAAACTTCCAAACACCACGTGCACTGCACAAGGTGCCGTTTGTGTTCCTCTGTTAGTGCACGGACCACGTGTTTGTTTTATTTCTTAACAGGACAATATCATTCAGTAATAGTCAATTTATGACGTTTCTAAATTGAATCACAATATTACTTGTCCACACAGTAAAAAAAATATACTATAACCAACGCATTTGTATAAGTTTTTATGAGTTTTAAGATCACACTTTGTGAGCCGGACTTCGAGGGCAAAGTAGCCAAAGTGTGTCTAAAGGTCAGAAAAACTGATGAACCATCCTCGACTTTGCTACGTATTCACGTCTGATGTGGTGTCACAGATTGTAAAACTTATTTAGTCTGGTCATGAGGACAAAACAAGACTTCTGGAACACAAGAAAGGTTCAAATTATATCTTCCATTTGTAAGTATTTTAAAATGTCTTTAAAGCATGCACACGATTAATGCACGCTTTATTAGCTGTTATTTGCCGATGACTGTGAAGATGCTCAGTACTCAGAAGAACTGACATTTAAATGATGCATTTCCTTTTTATTCCCAGTACACATAGTGGCTTACCTGAATTATGGGAGCAACTTCAAATTAATGAACTGGAAACACATTTTTATAAAAGTAAACTAAATATTTTTTCTCAAAAAAAAAAATGCGTGGAAACATCACTTAACGTTTCACACATTGCACTTTAAAACAAATGTGCATTTAAAAGAATCACTGCATGAATATTGGAGCCTGATGATGCTCTTGAACTTTTCCAAGCTTATAATGACCCTAGTGATTTTATTTTGTTTTGTCAGCTGCATGCTGTTTAGAACCTGATGATAATCTTTGAGAAAAGATGACAATAATCTCATAACCTAATGAGAAAACGTCCTCTCAGAATGCCAGTGCTAGAAAACATTTACCCCGCTTCTTTCCGGTTCAGCATCAGCGCATCAATCAGGGATTAGAAATTAATTATTGCGATGTGAGATGGAGCTCTGCTTCTGTTGTGCTGCTGTGTGCGAGGACACGGCTAACAGAATCAAACCAGCCCAGGAAAGAAAAAACAGGCTCAACTTCAGCGATCCTTGGCTTAATTCTCATTGAAGCCCCAAATTGACATGTCTCCCTTATGATCTTGACATATTATTAAGATTTAATGGTGGAATTATGATCATTAAAACAACATGACTGATACAGGGGGCAGATGATGAGCTATTCATTTAACCTACTCTTCCTGTAATAATATTGAAACAGACAGTCTGCCAGTTATTAGATCATAATTAGCCGGTGCAATCTGTACGGGATCTGAGGAAATGACGCCAAGTTAGCGACACGGCGCGGCGCAGCTCGCTCTGCGTTCGGGCCTGGCTGACATCGGCTGTCTTGCTGCGAATTAAAACAGCCTTTTTTAGTCGTTTTCATGAGAGAAGCTAACTGTACGAGTCCATGTTTGAACAGAGGAGAATAGAATGAGCCAGATGGTAGTTAATGAAAATAACCAACACTGTTGTTGTTGGTGCCACACAAATATGAGGCGTGTTTATGTGTGGGCGCCTTCAGCGATCTATTAAAATCAAGAAAAGAGCTTTATCTCTTCATAATGTGATCTTTGTTCTCTCACAAGTAGCAGAGATGCAGCTCTGCAGTCGTCAAACATGCAGCCACCACACCCCGGCTTTCTTATTTCGATTCAGTGTGTGTGCGCTCGTGCCAGTTTAGCAAGGCAACAATCTGCACCCTCAGCTGTTTCACCCTTTGCTCAGAGAGGGAAGTGAAAACACGCCACTATCGGCGTCCCTCTCTTCTGGCTCCCCCCTCCGGCATTTCTGCAGGTAGCGTTCGCCAAAGTCGTCCCATTAATAAGCAACATATTTGGTTTGCGATGTGAAATGTATTAACACGGAGACACAAGACGTATGGTCGGGGCAGAATTATTCAGAGGAGTGGGAGAGGTGTCGTGCCGCCCTGGGGCGACCAACATGCTTTGGGCGGGTGAGAACGTGGAGCTGTGAACGTGGAGCTCGCCTTCTCTGACGCCCCAGGTGAGCGGCGAGCTCAAATCCTGCAACTTCATTCTGCTCACCGCTACGTGGACTGTTTACCTCATAAAGGCTGAAGCTCACTCCAGAATACCCTGTTTGAACAGCTGCATAAGAAAAATAAACATGTATCAATAAAAAGTGTTATTTTATTTGTTTTTTTATATACCATATTTTTTTGACTATAAGACGCGATATCAATGAACAGGTCTGTTTTCATACATGAGGCGCACTGGATTATAAGGTGCAGTAAGCAAAACTAAAACATTTTGACAGATGTTTGAGTGCCGTGTATCACATAAAATCTTTTCGAGGTCAGTAAACACAAGAAGAATTGATACAAGAAGCGCAACAGATTATAAGGCTCACTGTTGATTATAAAAATAATAATAAATCAGGGATTTTAATTGTGTCTTATATTCTGAAAAATATGGTGGTAACATTTATTTATTCAGTTTAGTCTCATTGAGTCACAAGGACGCACTTACAAGAGACATGTTTTACACAGACAACATTTAACAGACAATAATATACAACAATGTAAAGCAATTAAAATAAAAACAGTGCTATGAAAATCCTGTTGCTGTTAGCAGTGTGGTTCTGTTTGCAGCATGGTGCTGTTAGCAGCGTGGTGCTGTTAGCAGCGTGGTTCTGTTAGCAGCATGGTTCTGTTAGCAACGTGGTTCTGTTAACAGCATAGTTCTGTTAGCAGCATGGTTCTGTTAGCAGCATGGTTCTATAAGCAGCATGGGGCTGTTAGTAGCATGGTTCTGTTAGCAACATGGCTCTGTTAGCAGCATGGTTCTATAAGCAGCATGGTTCTGTTAATAGCATGGTTCTGTTAGCAACATGGCTCTGTTAGCAGCATGGCTCTGTTAGCAGCATGCTTCTGTTAGCAGCATGGTTCTGTTAGCAACATGGTTCTGTTAGCAACATGGTTCTGTTGGCAGAATGGTCCTGTTAGCAGCATGCTTCTGTTAGCAGAATGGTCCTGTTAGCAGCATGGTGCTGTTAGTGGCATGAACCTGTGATGGTTCTGTTGTCAGCATTGTTCTTTTAGCAGCATTGTTCTGTTAGCAACATGGTTCTGTTAGCAACATGGTTCTGTTAGCGGCATGATGCAGTTAGCAGTGTGATCCTGTTAGTAGCATGGTTCTGTTAGCAGAGTGGTCCTGTTAGCAGTAGGGTTCTGTTAGTGGCATGGTCCTGTTAGCAGCATGGTTCTGTTATCAGCATCGTTCTTTTAGCAGCATGGTTCTGTTAGCAACATGGTTCTGTTAGCAACATGGTTCTGTTAGCGGCATGGTCCTGTTAGCAGCATGGTTCTGTCAGCAGCATGATGCAGTTAGCAGCATGGTCCTGTTAGCTGCATGGTTCTGGTAGCAGCATGGTGCTGTTAGCAGCATGGTTCTGTTAACACCATGGTCCTGTTAGCAGCGTGGTTCTGTTAGCAGCATGGTCCTGTTAGCAACAGGGTTCTGTTAGCAGCATGGTTCTGTTAGCAGCATGGTTCTGTTAGTAGCATGGTTCTGTTAGCAGCATGGTTCTGTTAGCAGCATGGTTCTGTTAGCAGCATGGTCCTGTTAGCAGCATGGTTCTGTTAGCAGCATGGTCCTGTTAGCAGCATGGTTCTGTTAGCAGCATGGTTCTGTTAGCAGCATGGTTCTGTTAGCAGCATGGTTCTGTTAGCAGCATGGTTCTGTTAGCAGCATGGTTCTGTTAGCAGCATGGTCCTGTTAGCAGCATGGTTCTGTTAGCAGCATGGTTCTGTTAGCAGCATGGTTCTGTTAGCAGCATGGTTCTGTTAGCAGCATGGTTCTGTTAGCAGCATGGTTCTGTTAGCAGCATGGTTCTGTTAGCAGCATGGTTCTGTTAGCAGCATGGTCCTGTTAGCAGCGTGGTTCTGTTAGCAGCATGGTTCTGTTAGCAGCATGGTCGTGTGGTCTGTTAGCAGCATGGTTCTGTTAGCTGCATGGTTCTGTTAGCAGTGTGGTTCTGTTAGCAGCGTGGTTCTGTTAGCAGCGTGGTTCTGTTAGCAGCAGGGCTCTGTTAGCAGCGTGGTTCTGTTAGCAGCATGGTTCTGTTAGCAGCATGGTTCTGTTAGCAGCATGGTTCTGTTAGCAGCATGGTTCTGTTAGCAGCATGGTCCTGTTAGCAGCATGGTTCTGTTAGCAGCATGGTTCTGTTAGCAGCATGGTTCTGTTAGCAGCATGGTTCTGTTAGCAGCATGGTTCTGTTAGCAGCATGGTTCTGTTAGCAGCATGGTTCTGTTAGCAGCATGGTTCTGTTAGCAGCATGGTTCTGTTAGCAGCATGGTTCTGTTAGCAGCATGGTTCTGTTAGCAGCATGGTTCTGTTAGCAGCATGGTTCTGTTAGCAGCATGGTTCTGTTAGCAGCATGGTTCTGTTAGCAGCATGGTTCTGTTAGCAGCATGGTTCTGTTAGCAGCATGGTTCTGTTAGCAGCATGGTTCTGTTAGCAGCATGGTTCTGTTAGCAGCATGGTTCTGTTAGCAGCATGGTTCTGTTAGCAGCGTGGTTCTGTTAGCAGCGTGGTTCTGTTAGCAGCATGGTTCTGTTAGCAGCATGGTTCTGTTAGCAGCATGGTTCTGTTAGCAGCGTGGTTCTGTTAGCAGCGTGGTTCTGTTAGCAGCGTGGTTCTGTTAGCAGCATGGTTCTGTTAGCAGCGTGGTTCTGTTAGCAGCGTGGTTCTGTTAGCAGCGTGGTTCTGTTAGCAGCGTGGTTCTGTTAGCAGCGTGGTTCTGTTGTGTAGCAGACATCAGGAAGCTGCAGAATAAAAGGAAGCTAACTTTTCTTTGATGCTGTTTGAAGAATTCATTAACCAGGTGAAAGAGCCAATAAAAATCAAAGCCCTAAACGAGAGTTTCTGCTTAAAGTAAATTTATTCACTCACCACTTGTTCACGCGTGCTCCTTATCACCAAACAGCCAGTCGTAGGACGACTCAGTGCATGTACGTAACGTGTCACATGACGAACACCTTGTTGATCATCCAACAAGCATCAGAAAATGGATGAAAGGTCTGAAAGTGACGAAGCTGTTCAGATAAAGAAAATTAAATCAAGGCTTCACGTTGGAGCTCGGTGTCGTCTGAAGACGTGAGGAGAACCTGTTTTCTGTCCAGGGTCCAGACTCTGGAACGTTCTTCTTCGCCCTGTGGACTGTTGTAAACCACAACTGAAAACTGAAAACAGTTTGTGTTGAACTCCTCAGCTCGAGCTCAGTTTTACATCGTTGTGATGCTGTAGAGCTGTAACGTTGTTGGTTTGATTCTAAATATGCAATTGTTTTTACCGTCACTGCAGAAAATCAGTTTTTACAAACGTCCAATCAAATGTGGGCGGGGTCGTGCCTGCGTGCTCGTCTTTTCATGCTCTGACTATTTTACGTAACAAACCCCAGAGAACTCACCGAACCCACAAACTGTTGGGCAACAAGAACTTTGCAGAGCTTCACTCTAAATCATGTCTGGAGGTGACGACCCTTGACCCTGGAAGGTCAAGTTTATGTCTCAACTTTTTTCCATTTAAATTCCCAGTGAAGAGGGAGTGGTGGTGCAGAGGTTAGAGAAGGTGGACCTGTGATCAAAAGGTTGCTGGTTCAACTCCCTGGACTGACAACATCTTAAATGTGGGTGGAAAAGGTGAAACACCCACACCCACTCCACCCTCCATTACCCGGCTCTGGGCCCTTGAGCAAGGCCCTTAACCCTCACCATCTGCAGCCCTCTGCTCCACACAGAGGGCTGTGGTAGCTTGGTGTCTGTGGTTGCATCAGGAAGAACTTCAGGTGTAAAAACAATCACCACGTCTTCGTGTGAGCTAGTTCACTGTGGTGACCCCTGAAGAAGGAAACTTTAATTAATTAATTAATTAATTAAGCTCTGCAAAACAAATCAGAGCTGGCATCAAAATGAATCCAGTTCAAGAGGAAGAGTTCACAAAGTTTTCATAAAGTTTGTGTTGTATCTTTTCTGAGTGATTTAAGAAACGTAACTTCACGCCTGTTTCTTGTTTTTCATTCAATACTACTGTTTACATTTATTACTACTGTTTACATTTACACTACTTTTTATATCTACACTACTGCTGATATATATATATATATATATATATATATATATATATATATTTTTTACTAGCCTTATTGCATATGCCACTTTACCTCTATACCAATATCAACTACCTCATACATATACTGTGTACATAAACTTCATATGCTGCTTTGTCACTCTATTACAAATGTCAATGCCAGAACTTTCATTTTATTTTATAGATATACTTTTTACACTTTTATACTACTATGCAAAAAACTCAGGACAGTATTACACTTTTGTTATTTCATTTTATGCTTATGTTTATTAAATGTTTAGTGTTTTAGTGTTGGTGTAACTTTTCATACTTTCATACTACTACTATGCAAAAACTACTATGCAAAAACTCAGGACAGTATTACACTTTTATTATTTCATTTTATGCTTATGTTTATTAAATGTTTTAGTGTTTAAATGTTTACTGTTGCACCGAGGGACAGAGAGAAATGCAATTTCAATCCTGTGTATGTCCTGTGCATATTGCAGTTTTGACAATAAAGTTGACTTTGACTTTTGACTTGACTTTGACTTTGTTCTTCTGAAGACTTTTCTCTGTTAAACTTAATTTATTCACTGTTACTGATGAAACAATGCTCTTTCGTCATTTCTTTCCCCTGAACGGCTCTTTTGTTTCAATTTGAATTCTTCTTTTTCTTGCAGGTGTTTGCTTTACATCTCAGTCCAGCGTTCTTTAATTTCGCCAAAGAAACCGAAGGTTCCAACCTGAGCGTGTCTCCACGGCTGCCCTCCGTCAGGGAGTGGCGAGCAGCGGTGACGGTGTCCTGTGCTGATTGCGGTGCTGATGGGCCTCCGTTTGTCACTGCGCCTGCTAGCTCCAGCGCACAGCAGCAGGGTTTCTTGATTACTTAATTGCTTGTAAGAGCTCATTAAAGCTTGCTATCCATCATAAGTCGTATGGCGAGTATCAATTTCAGGCTGAGAGATGGAGGGAGAAAGAGACAGAGAGACGCTAAGAACTCTGATGAGCAATTAGTGACGTGAAATGCTTTTGAATTGTTCGTGTCAGTCCTTTTATTGTGCAATATGTGAAATTCATCACATGGATGGATGCTGCTGTGTTACCAAGTCATAAATGCAACTCTGGTCTCAAAGTTTTGGGATAAAGAAGCAACAAAAAGTGGGTTTTACTTTAAAACAATCTGTAAAGTTATGCAGAATTAAGACTATTTATGATTATTTTTACTTTAGCCTTACCTCTATGCCAATATCAACTACCTCATACATATACTGTGTACATAAACTTCATATGCTGCTTTGTCACTCTATTACAAATGTCAATGCCAGAACCTTCATTTTATTTTATAGATATACTTTTTATACTTTTATACTACTATGCAAAAACTCAGGACAGTATTACACTTTTATTATTTCATTTTATGCTTATGTTTATTAAATGTTTTAGTGTTTTAGTGTTGGTGTAACTTTTTATACTTTTATACTACTATGCAAAAACTCAGGACAGTATTACACTTTTATTATTTCATTTTATGCTTATGTTTATTAAATGTTTTAGTGTTTTAGTGTTTAAATGGTTACTGTTGCACTGAAGGGACTGAGAGAAATGCAATTTCAATCCTGTGTATGTCCTGTACATATTGCAGTTTTGACAATAAAGTTGACTTTGACTTTAGTTAAATTTTGACTTGTTTAATCCAAAAATGCATTTACTGTGTTTTACGCCGTAAACGTTGCTACATGTTGCATCAATCGAAAAATGTCTAATAAAGTGGAAAAATCCATAAATATGTTGCTTCACCGTATAAGTTGCATCTATTGTGCGTCACCGCTGACAACCTGGAAATGTGGGCCGGTGTTGTGCCAAAAATCGATTGGATGCCCAATGGCGACCGCAGGAGCGGGCACAGGAGGACATTAACAATAATTTAACAAGATTAACACCTAAAAACAATTATTTGTTTGTTCTAAATTGTAGCCAAAGTGTGTTTCAGTCTAATTTTACCTAATAAATGCACTTTGACGGTCACATTACAGTAGTTGCATTTTGCCGGAGCGGTGCAGCCCAATGAAGCTGATTTAACGGTTACTCCAGGTGAGCTTGATGAAGGTGGCAGGCTATGGCAAGCCGATTGTGTCATTAATAGCCACTTTTACCTATTACATGACACAATGGCATGCCATACTACTCGAGTGCCATCTAGTGGCTGAAAATGGTAGTGTTTTCAGTCTGAATGAATGAACACTGTCATATCTCAGCCAAAAAGTGGTTTATAAATATGGGAAAAAATCCATAAATAGGTTGCTTCAGCGTATAAGTTGCAGGGCATGTAAATGTTGCAAAAAACTGCAACTTAAAGGCTGAAAAATACAGTAGTTCTACATTTGTGACTTTCTCGGCTAAAATATCTCTGGTGCCATTTTTGTTTCTTTGGTTTCCAGTGATTTTTGGTCTTGTTGGGTCATGGACCTTTATTTCTGCTACGAACCCAAAAGGGGAGATAAAAACAACACGCAGTAATTTGTATTGATAGCTTTAGACAAGCTTTAGAGGATACTCACAATCTTAGCAGGTGCAGAATTAGAATTGGATGCTGTTCGTATTAATTGGTGATCATTTGCAAAGCGGGTGGAAAAAACGTCCTTTGCCAAGAGCAAGTCTTACAAGCCCCCAGCTGGGGTTGTCAGGGGCAGGCTTGTTGGCATTGTGGCAGCATATGTTTGGTGCCAAGAACACCATCGATTTGCATTTCTTTTATACGAGTTTTACAAAGCAGAAATGCTCTTTTGTGTAGAAGTGATCCCAAAAGTGAGTGTTGCAATTAATCACAAGTGAAATTTATCGGCTGATGAAAAGCCATAATTCTGCTTGCAATCTTTTTTTTTTTTTAAGAAAAAGTGGCAGCATCTGCAGTGCACTCACTTTTTGATGAATGTGCCTTTAAAGCCGTGCAGTTTGGCTCCATTTAAAACTGGCTTGAAGGAAGAAAAACAGCAGTTCGATCTTTGAGGATCTGCAAATGCCATAACTCATGAAAATAGTTCTTCTGTCTCAAAAAACAAGCACTGCATAATGTCATCGAGTGACGCAAATGTGACAAATTGCTTGCATGATTGAAGTTAGATTGTAATGCACGCAAACGAATATTAATTAAGATTTGGAATCTGTCTAAAATTGCCCCAATATCGTACGATGAAGATGCAAATACCTCCGAACCCTCAACAACAACCGTAGAGTCATTTCAAATATTGAGTTACGCACGTACCACACATCATCAGAACCTATTGGGAGACCTAATTGATCCAATTAGACAATTAATTCTTTGGTAGGATTAGAGACAATCACACTTGTGTGTACAGAGACAGGACCGTTGGTGCCAAGAGATGGACAAGCTCCAGGTTTGCTGCCTCAGCTCCAAGATGGCTCCAGATGGGTTGGGGGCTTGAGACTCATCTGTGGCCAACTGGTCCAAACGTCACACTGTGAGTAGCTGACAGAATCACCGAGCCGCTCTCCCTGAGCACATGAAATGCAGCCCTGTCAACGCTGCAAACGCCTAATTGAACAAAACATTTTACATCAGACCTTGTCTGCAGGTTTTAAAAATCATCTGTGGAGTTTTGTTGTCGGTGGCTCAGCTGGTAGAGCTGCCACCTGTCAGAGAAAGGACCGCTGGATCGAATCCTGGCCGGTCGGTGGTCTTTCTGGGTGGAGTTCGCATGTTCTTTCCCTGCAGCATGGGTTTTCTCCAGGTACTCCAGTTTCCTCCCACATACCAAAAACATACATGTTAGACTGACTGGTGACTCTAATTGTCCCTAGATGAGAGAGAGAGAGAGAGAGAGAGAGTGAAGGGTTGGTTGTACTGTTTGTCTCGGTGTCCCTGTGATGGCCTGGAGACTGTCCAGGGTGTACCCCACCTCTTGCACAATGATGACTGGATATGGGCATCAGTGACCCCCTAGGGGTGGGCGATATGGCTCAAAAATTATATTGTGATATTTCAGAGCATTATCACGATAACGATAAATTTCGTGATATAACAAAAAAAAACACAAATCAAATTTATTTATTTGACAAAATTAACTTAACATGTTGCTTTGCAGTATTATATAAAATTTTAAAAAACAACAAGGGTTAATTTTACTGAAATTACTTTATATAGTAAAGTATTCAGTATCCAAGTATAAAAAAATAAAATAAAAAAATGTTATTTAGATTTAAAAAGTCTGCACAAAATATAGATCAACAAAAACCACCACAAAAACTAAAGTGCAGGTGCAGTTTCCAAAAAACAACTAAATAAAATGAAGCGTACGATCTGTTGAGCATAAATTTAACACACAACAAAATATGTTGCCTTTAAATGAACTATAACTTCCAGAACTTGTAACAGGTGATCAGCTGACCCTGAAGCTTGTTGTTGTTTCAGCTTCATCTGTTCCTGCAGGAATGATTCATTTATCTGACTGATCTGTCTCTGATCACCTGCTTCTTGGTCCGTGGACCGACTGTTGAAATCAAGAGACTGTTGAGCCGCGCGTGTTTGTACTGACAGTTTAGAGCGATGGAGCCGCAGCACCGGCTGCTCAGAGCAGAGTGGGGGGAGGGGGAGACAGTTGAGCTGTCTGTACCTGCAGTTTAGAGCAGGGGGGAGAGAAGCTGAGACGTGCGTTGTTTGTTTTTAGCATTTTAGCTAGCTAGTATTGCAAGGAACTAATTAGCGTTACACCAGTACAGACTGATGGAGGGGGGGGGTGCAGTTCGGTTTGGTCGTTTGAAGCGCTCGGTTGTTAAGGTGGCGGGGTGCCCTGATGTATTATGTCATGAAATTAGCATATCATGATATAACTTTTTTGCCCGGGCAAGCTTTTTTTACCGGTATTACCCGGAACGATATGATATGGCCCAGCCCTGGTGACCCCGACCAAAAAGGAAAAAGTGGGTAAAGAGGATGGATGGACGGATGGATGGATGGATGGAGTTTTGTTGTAAATAAACAAGTACATCTTACATCAAGTCCTTTTAAAGAGGTTGGGGGCGGGGCCTTGCTGATGAAGAATTGACTACAGGTGGAGCAGACCTACTGTCTCCACACGGTCAGTGTTGGTGTAAAAACTGTTGGACTCCCTAAAGAAGGCTTGTGTGTCAAAATGCAGATGCTAGACGGTTCAGTTCCTCTCCTTCATGTGCACAACACTCATCAGGGCCAGTAAGTTGCATCTGCAGCTCCAGTCTGTGGGCCGTTTTGTGTGCGTGATATTAACAAACTGTTTAATTTAAGCCTGAAACGTTCAAAATAATCACTTTGAGTACATTACAAATCGCAATCTGGCTGAAAAATATATAGTTTTCTGTGTGATGATGACGTTTTCACACTATTAATAATAACTGCTGATCATGTGATCAGTGTTGTGACAGCTGGTTCGACTGTGCAGGCATGTTGGTGCCAGTAGCCAACATCAAGTTTCATTCACTCAGTGCCTATTACAGCATTCAAAGTTAGAATCAGCTTGTCATGTTGTCTTTCTCTGTTTAACATCATCATATTGTCACTGAATAGGAGAAGGAAAAAGTTTATTTAAATGTCTCAGAAATAACTCAATGTTCAGGGCCTGATGGGTGCAAGATGTTCAACCAACCAAATTTAATGGAGAATATTGCGACAGCATAAATATATTAGCAGTAGGTTACTCCAGGGGTGTCCAGTCCTGCTCTTTAAGGGCCACATGTTTGAAATGTTTCTCTGCTCCAACACACCTGGTGTGAATCCATGGCTGATTACCAGGCTTCTGCAGAACTTGTAGAGGTAACATCATAACAATTTCCTGCAGGATCAATAAATCTCCATCTTGTCTTATCTTGTCTTACTCGTTGAATCAGGTGTGTTGGAGCGGGGAAACATGTAAAACATGAAGGAGAGTGTCCCTCGAGGGCTGGGACCCATGCTTCAGATGGTAAAACACAAAACTTCAGTCAGTGATCACAAATACAGATGAACCCTTGAAGATTCTTTTGAACATTCAGATAATAAAGTCAAAAATAAAGATGCAACTACCGTATTTTCTGTCGAACAAGTCGCATCAGTCAAAAGAAATTTATAATGAAGTGTGAAAACAACATAAATACGTCGCATCTATTATGCATCACTGCTGACAACCTGGAAACATGGGCCGGTGTTGTGCCAAAAATCGATTGGCTGCCAAAATGGTGGGAGCAAGCACAGGAGGAGTTTAACAAGAATTTAACAAGATTACCACCTAAAAACAAATATTTGTTTGCTCAATATTGTTGCAAGGGTGTGTCTCAGTTTAACTTTTCATTAATAAATGCACTTGGACTCCTGGCAAGAACCAATGCAGACATGTTCCTGTTTTTAGTTTTCTACATTCACCTTATAATCTAGCTGTTTTTGCTACTTTTTAGCCATCTTATTTTAACTTGTTAAAAAAAATTCTGTATGCCTCTTTTATAACTGTCTATTGTTGCAGTTGTCCACTGTTGTCATCTTTCTTTGTTGAAACCAGGTCTCTCTTGTAAATGAGTCCTCGAGGCTCAAAGGGATTAAAGGTTCAGTGTGTAATTTCTGGAACACGCTGGAACTTAGGAAAATTTTGAACAGAGACACGTTTCTGGTCCCTCCCCCTCAGAGCCATATATGGCTCTGTTACCCTTGCTCTGCTGAAATTCAAATTCAAGCTCTGTTTTTATTGGCTGGTTACAAACTGTTTTTATTGGCTGTTTAAAGGTTCAGTCTGCAGTTTCTGTAGAACATCAGCACTTAGAAAAAATTTCAACAAGCAAAGCATTCTGATCCCTCCCCCTCAGAGCCATATATGGCTCTGCCCCCTTGTGGTCTGTTGAAATTTGAATTCAAGCTCTGTTTTTATTGGCTGATTCAAATTCAAGCTCGGTTTTTATTGGCTGGTTACAAACTTTGTTTTTATTGGCTGGAAAATGGCGGGTCACTTTTTCTTTTTAGAAATGCTTATTTACCACCTGGAGAAGCAAGGGGACAATATTTTTTTTTAGTTTTTTTCAGAGATTACCTCTCTAACATCAATCTAGTGACAGAGTGAAGAAATATGTTAAAAATATATTGTTAGAAAAGTTACATATAGCAGCTTTAACGGCGGGTCACTGTGGCTTTTTAGAAATGCTTTTAGAGAAGCAAGGGGACAATAGTTTTTTTCAGAGCTTACTTGTCTAAAATCAGTATGTCATGAGGTAGTGACAGAGTGAAGAAATATGTTTAAAATATATTGTTAGAAAAGTTACATACAGCTCCTTTAACTTGTAGGAATAAAGGTTGAATGAATGAACTTTGATGGTCAAATCAGCTGCATTTCCAAAATGGATTTGCGGCTGTGGGAGCGTGCAGAGGGAGGACTCGCTGTGCATTTCTTCAAACTTTAACAAGATAACAACCTAAATCAAATATTTTCTGTTTGACAATATAGCACAGATGTGTCTCAGTTGAACTTTTCCTTAATAAATGGTCAAACCAGCTGCTTTTCTCCTGGGCGGGGCAGCCAAATGCAGCTGGTTTGACGGTTGCTCCAGGAGTTCCAGAGTGAGATGAAGGTGACCTATACGGCAAGCCAAGTCTCTCATTAATATCCACTTTTACCTATTAATGAGACACTTGGCTTGCCATAAGCTCGATGGCCCTCTAGTGGCTGCAAAACAGAATGTTTAATATTTTTAATGTGAGAATGAATGAAATCATCAGATCTAAGCCAAAAATTGGGTTAAAAATATGGGGGATGGGGGGCATAAATAATAATAATAATAATTAATATATATAAATAAATAAATAAATTATTTTAAAAAAATATGGGAGGGGGAGGGGACATATATAAGTCACAGGACTTGCACATTTATGGAAAAAGTTGCGACTGATACGGCAAAAAAATACAGTAGATGATCTTTTTAAATCTTACATCACGACTCCTGTTGCAAAACAAAACCGTTGTGATGATGAATAAACTGTTGTTTCCAGAAACTTTGGCTGTTTCTGTAGAAAATAATTTCAAACTCATGATAAACAGTATTGAAATAGAACGAGTTTATGAAATCAGATTTTTGGGGGTGATACTTGATTACAAATTGCATTGGAAGGCTCATATTGATAATGTAAAAGCCAAAATGTCAAAAACTATTGCAATACTAAATAAAACAAAACATCTCCCTAAGAAATCCCTTTACTTGTTATACTGTTGTTTCATACTTCCATACATGAATTATTGTGTTGAGATATGGGGAAACTCGTATAAAACCAACACAAAACCAGTTTACATGCTCCAGAAGAAAGCTATCCGAATTATAACTGCATCTGATTACTTTCATCCAACTAATGAGTTATTTCTTACATTGCATATTTTAAAATTTTACGACAGTAGAATAATAATAATAATGAATTCAATTTATAACGCACTTTTCTTTAGTGAAAATCTCAAAGTGCTACACATATTGAATGCTACACACATTCATACACCGGTAGTGGCAGACTACCATGCAAGGTGCTTTCCAGTCCTACAGGAGCAACTCGGGGTTAAGTGTCTTGCCCAAGGACACAACGACACATGGTGTAGGGAACCGGGATTGGAAACGCCAACCTTCCGATCGAGGGACGACTGCCATTACCACTACACCACGGTCGCCCCACAGAACTCAGAACAGCACTGATTATGTACAAAGCCTACAATAAACTCCTTCCAAGCTGTACACAAAAGTGGTTCAAAATGAAAGAGAAAAGCTATGATTTATGAGAGAAGGGTTTATTTAAAAAACCAAAGGTTAGGACAAATATTAAAAGCAACTGTACTTCCGTTAGAGGGATTCAGGTGTGGAATAGTTGCCATAAGGAGTTTCAACTGTACCCTGATGCATGCTCAATAATCCAGTTTCAACTGTCTTTTTCAATCTTTAAATTAAAAAATCATTTACTAAACAAATATAATAGGACTTGAGTGGTTTTATTTTCCTGTTTTTCCTTTTTTGTGTTTTGTTTTTTCAATAGCTTGTTTAGCTGGAATTTGTTGATATGTTTGAAAAAAAAAACAAATATACAGGATAATATTCTGCTGCTTTGATTTTGATGTATAACAAAGTGAAGGTGTAAAAAGCTTGTGCTTCTGCCTACAATTTTTTTTTTGGTCCACACTTTGTGTTTTTTTTGTGTTCTTAATTATTTTTACGAATCTGGTTTGGTTCAGAATGTGTATGTAAGTTTAGGGACAGGACTAGATAAGCCATTGCTTCTTCCTGTTCCCTTTTTGAACATTCTTGTTTTGTTTCCAGAATATTTTGGTGGAAATATTTACATTTTTATTTGTTTATGGTATTGTTTAAAAAAATTATAACTGTTCAAAATGAAATAAATAAATAACTAAAATAACTAACTAAATGTACTTTAGTGTTATTTAAAGTATCCCCAGTGATCAATATTAAANNTTTTTGATCAAGGTTTTTCAGTCATTTTAGAACACATTGAATAAATTAATGTTTAATGTTAAACTAGTAAATTTGTTTAAACTCCCAATTAAAAAAAGCTAAAAGCCAAATTGCTTCAGTTAACTCATAAAAAAGCAACAAAGTGAAGCTTTATTTTCTTAAATCAGTTTTCAGCATCACAGCTGCAGACGGGATGCTCTTTTCTCTTTAAAACCAATTTTATTCATTAAGAAACTGGGATTGTTATCTTCAAACAAAACAGTTCATTTTGGGATCAAGTAACATTTTAGGATAAACTACAAGTTTACACTGAATCTAAATTCAGAGATTTATTTTATTGATGTTTTAACATTAAACTGACTTGAGCATGCATCAGGGTATTACCGGTAAACTGACTCTTTTCCATATGGTCCGGTTTAAAATAAATACATTTATACATGATGAGGTGTAATTAATCAGGTTGAGAAATGTCAAACAGAGTCATGGGATAATGAAATGTATTGTTAAAAAATTAAAGCCGTTATAATTAGCTAATTATCATGCAGGCCGCGGGATTCAATAACTCATAAATATTACAGTAATTGTGTTTTATGGAGATAGGAGCTCAGCTCTGGTCAGTTCAGTACATTTTATTTGGGTTTTTGTTAAACCACAATAAATAAAAATGCACACTAAGGCTGTAAGTAAGTGTAAGTAAGTGATATTTTTCTGGAGCTCCTTTGACTGAAAATGCTCAAAAAGTATAACAATCATATCTTTTTTGTACTCCAACTCAACTTTAAAGGACAACTTTGCAGAAACTGGCTAACAAAAACGTTTTCAAACAGGTGAATATACATTATATTTATCATTTGCAGTACATTCATAACTACCGTACAATATATATATTTTACACATCAGTCTTTTAAATAAAGAGTCTGTGAACTGATAATTTTTATTGTAATATTGGAGATCTCTGGCTGTGAAGGAACATTTAAAAAAAATATTTTACTGCAGAATTTCTCAGGAACTTGCCGTGAGAGCTGCTTCTAAATGTCCGGTCCAACGTCGGGATAAAAACAACAGTGCTGCAGGGCTTCTTCCCATCTTACCTTGAACACATACGTCGCTCCTCCACCTCCTCCTCCACCTCCCTTCACTTGACTCGTGTTGACCATCGGGCCGCTCTGCTCCAGGCAGATTTTATTCAGGACGGCGTTGGACTGCAAGCGGGGGAGAAAGACGTCAGATTGCAGAAGAATTCCTCCTCATGGACGTCAGATGGATGCATCAAGCCTGAGCGGCTGCTCCGAGTTCAAGAGTTCAGCATCAAAACAGCCGAAACACTCGCTCAGTGACGGGGTGATTTTAGTTTTGACTACCGTATTTTCCGGCCTATAAGTCGCACCATTTTGCCTAATTTGCATGCCCTGCGACTTATAGGGTGAAGTAACATATTTAAGGATTTCCCCCTTATTTTTAGACCAATTTTTGGCTGAGATATGACCGTTTTCATTCATTCTGACGAAAAAAAGGGAGCAGTACCACTTTCGGCTACTAGGGTCCACCGACCGTTCCCAGCTTATGTGTCCGACAGACGTTTCCTCTGCTTGGACTCACTCTGTCGCAGCACGGCCTCCTGCTCTCTGGAGGTACTGTTACCTCAGTGTTTCTAAGCAAAATAGCTCAAGAACCACAGGACAGATTTTGATGTAACTTACAGAAAGTAATCACTGGATGGACATTTACAACTGATTAGCTTTAGGAGACGTTTGAGTGAAAATGTGATTTATTTACAATTTATTTTCGCAGCGCGCGCGACTGTTTGGAAGACCTTCAAAGTGAAACTATTTAAATCAAGCTGATTTGAACATTACGTAAATTTTTAAAGGTAAAGTTCAGCTCAGAAACACTTTTGCTATCCACAGTATTCCTACGCCCCATGACGCTTTGCGCGAAATGTGCACACGACTTCCGGTTGACCGGAAACACCGTTTGTTTACATGCGAGTAATACAGTTGAAGACAGTCCAAACTTTGTTGTTTTAGTTCATTAAAAATGTGGGAACACCACTCGTTTTGTTAAAAGAGGAGGGACAAATAAAAAGAAATTACAGATGTTACCTGATCGCGCAGACATAATTTAAAAATAACGCGTTTGCTCCGGCCTCTCGGCTAAGGTTTATTAGCAGCTATCTCGGCTAAAGATACCGGTCGCGTCTGAGATCTATCGTTTTAAGACAGTAAATCTTCCAAAACTCTCATTAATAAACCCTCCCCGACTAAAAAGATGTTACCTGATCGCGCAGACATAATTTAAAAATACATAAATAGCGAACGCGTTTGCTCCGGCCTCTCGGCTAAGGTTTATTAGCAGCTATCTCGGCTAAAGATACCGGTCGCGCCTGACATATATCATTTTAAGACAGTAAATCATCCAAAACTCTCATTAATAAACCCTCCCTGAATAAAAAGAAATTACAGATGTTACCTGATCGCGCAGACACAGCCATAGAGAAGGATGCAGGAACACTCTTTCTTTGTTTTGGGTCCGTGTTGAAAACACTGTTGTTTTAGCCAAAGATTTAGCTTGGTCCGGTTGTTGGTGCAGCCGCGAACAGCACAGCAGGTACCTGAACCCCGGTAGGACATTTCAGTAAACGTTCCGTTTAAACAAAAGCTGTGTTTGCTCCGATAAAATGAATGAAAATAACTTTCAAAAACACCCGCGATCCATACTCCGCCTATGGAATACAGGCACTTCCGGTGTCGGACAGGAAGTACAATGCACATTCGCTTCTACAGTGACACCCTCAGGAATACTGTGGATAATGTCAGCAAACAACTACTGTATATGTTTTTAGGTGTTTATCTTGCTAAATTTTAAAGAAATGTAGCGTTCCCACCCGTGCGGGTGCATGTTTTGCACGTAGCAAAACTAATTTGTAAATCCAGCTGATTTGACAGTTACGTTCATTTATTAAGGAAAAGTTCAGCTAAGACACATCTTTGCTATAATTTTCAGCAAACAAATACTTGTTTTTACCGTGTTAATCTTGTTAAAGTCCTTCCGTGCACGCTCCTGTTGCCCACATTTCCGGGTTGTCAGCGGTGACGCATAATAGATGCGACTTATAGGGCGAAGCGACATATTTATGGATTTTTCCACTTTATTGGTCATAATTGGACTGATGCGACTTATAGGGCGGTGCGACTTATAGGGCGGAAAATACGGTAATCTCATCGTGAATTAATCAGACGAGTCACAGGACTGACGTCTGACAAAAGCAGCAGGCGTGTTGTCACTGGGGCTGCTGGCTGAAAGAGTCAAAAAGGATTTGCAGAAAAGCACGATTTCCTGCTCGGCCCTACATGAAGGCGTTTTGCTGCTCATCTTTTTGTTGTTGCACTCTGTTCCCATGGAGTCACAGCCTCTTTATGAAAATGAAGCAGGACGTTTTGTTGGCGCACAATGTCAGAAGCAGGGACTCTTCCCCGGCTGAGATTGCATAAATTGATGTGCCTGCCTTGTGTGTGCTATCATGCCGAACAGCCTGGAGCCAGTCCTACTTGGAGAGCAAGGAGGCAGAAGTTTGTTTCTCTCGCTCCGTCTGAGCTGAAACTCCCCGATCTGTCTGGGCTGAAACTCTAAAGGGCCCTAAAGTGAGGACGAGGAGGAAGGCTGACTGATTGACAGGCGGAGACGCTGAAAAGCAGCGTGTTCAAATGATTTCAGTCTCAATCTTCCCGCCTCTCAGCTCACTCTGCTGTTGCTTCTTCTACCGTTTTAAAGCTAAATTTGTGTATCGGAGGGGAAGAGAGAAACACAACTGAGATGTGTGCATTGTGTCATCCTCTCCGAAGGGAAATCCAGGTGAGGTGGTGGGAAGCAAAAAGGGAGTTTAAACGGTTCGGTTAAACTTTGTGACTCCCTCTGTGATGTCGGTACAGAGCACCTCTGCTGCGATAAAAAGTAAGAACTGGATGGCAGCAGACAGGACCCCGTCTTTAAAACACAAACCAGGCAGGTGGGAATATGGAGACGAAACACAAACACGGCTCGCCAGTAACAACCCACAAAGGGAACCAGCTGCACAAGATGCCACCATCTCGCCCCCAAATGAGCCAAATAGCTCGTAAACTGAAACAAAGAACTTGGCAGCTGCCCCAACTTTCATGATCTCATCTACTGGTTCACACTTTTGGAACAAAGATGAGCAGTTTTCGGTTTTAAGATGTTATTTAGCTATTTTTGGAGTTATTTAACCAAAGTTTAAGATCAGTCAGTTTGTCATTGGCTACTTCAACCAACTGGTCAATGTTCTGAAGTTGAAACAAATGATCTCCTCTAACAACATTAAGATATAGCTAACCGTTTTCTGTGTTTGTGTGAAAGGCCTTTGAAATGATCTCCGTATTTCTGAGTTGCGAAGCAGAAATCTCGTCTTTGTTCTCACCAAATTCAGCTTAATGAGCACATTTTGGAAACAAGCGTTGCAGAGTGAAGGAGGAGGATGTAATGTTCTGCTGTACTGAGCAGAGATAAGTTCAGAGAAAAATGATGCAAAGTTGAATAAAATGAAGACCTCTCCAAAAACACACAGAGGATGTTGGTGCCCTGAGAGAAGATTTCAACTCATTAAAACACCATCAAAGTTTGGAACAAAACATGTTGAAAAGATTTATTCTTCATGGGGATGATCTTTAACAAAAAACTTGTTTTCTTTATAATGTGAATGTTTATGAAGCATTCACAGTATGGCTTGTTGTTGTTCCCTTTATCAGTCAGGTTAACTCGGCCCCCGCCCTCTGGGTACGTAAGACGCTAGCGCCCATCCAAACTGTCTCTTTTTGCCCTTCACCTCGCTTAAACCTGAACTTCGTGGGACTTCTCTGTAGACACATCGCTCGTTAGAGGTGAGCTCGCTCCCTACGCTGAGCGTATAGAGAAATTTCCTGCGTATTGCTGGGCTGGCGAAAGCTAGTCCAGCGCCTTTTTCTTTAACCTCAAAGTTTTTTCTCTTCTCTCTCCGCAGCTGCTTCGCTCGATGGCGCTAACTGCATCACATCACTACCCTGCTAACGAGTAGCAGGGTAGCCAGCGAAAGCGACACGACGGAGGAGACATCTTCGGACGAGGATTTAAAACAACTTGCTCATTTCTTCTCGGCCATGGCTCCCGAGAAGGGAAAGCGGAAACCCAGAATTCCAAAAAAGGCCAGCGGCTACGGATATTCCCTATTGGCGACGGACACCCACAAGGCCTGTCCTGTCTGCCTGGGGATGCTGCACGCAAAAACAGCGTTGGACACCCCCGACTCCTGTCCACACTGCAACCAGATGCTGGAGGCGGTGAGGAGACACCGCGTGGACATCGTGGCCAAAGCCATGGGCGCCGCGCCGCGCCAACAGACCCGGATCTCACAGAGGCTCTCACTCCCACGCCGGAGCTCGAGAGCATGGATCTGGAGGACAGTGGACAGGTCGAATGGGGGGACAGCTTGGACATGGCGGTTCCCGTCGGAGACTCGACAGCTGAATTTGACACTCGAGGCATGATGAACGTGGATGAGATCTCCCTAATAGCCTCAGGTGAAATTTCTGATGAAGACGCTGACAACGAGTACGAAGGAGAGGAAGAAGACCTCTCACGGAACCAGGTGCCAGTGCTGCCAGAGACAAACGCATCGATCCCCACCCTGTTCGACTTGTGTCGCAGAGCGCCAGACGCGCTGCAGATCGCGTGGCCAGAACCTCCACCTCGCCAACAGGTCACGAGGTTGGCAGGGAATTCATTTTTATGCCAAGCAGCAGTCGCCAACGAGGCACAGGATGCCCATCTTCCTGGATTTCCTCACGGAGCTTACTCGCACCTGGGCTGAACCCAGGGCTCCCATGCTGCTGCCGCTCTCCCAGTTCCTCGACATGGCTGGAATGGAAGCAGCGGGAATCGCCAACATGCCACAGATGGAAGACACGCTGGCGTCTCACCTGGCCCCCAGATCTTTTGGCACGAAACCAACTTTGCCCAGCAAAGCCTGCCGTGCTTCAGCTACACAGCTCGAAAAGTGCTACAGAGCTCAGGGCCTTGCGGCACGTGCAATGAACGCCTCCGCCACAATACAGGCGTACCTGGCAGAGAAGCTGCAGGAGCTCCAGGTGACAACAGACAAACAGGCTGCGACTGAGGTGCAGACCTTCCAGAAGGTCAGCGGTTCCCCTTTTTGCACCAGGGCCAGCCTGTCATGGCCCCCAACTGCAATTCAACGAATGACCGTACCGGTCCACGAGAGCGCTGCAGTCGCCTGCAAGCCCAGGCCGTGCACACGTGCTGAAAGGGAAGACTCCAATAACGCTGCAGAAGTTGTCAATAAATGTCGTCACAATACAAACAATGCACCCTGGCCGACTCGGATAATTTTTCCTTGTGCCCAAGAGGGTCTGGACCTCGTGAATTGTCCCAATCTGTAGGTGCTGAGCAGAAAAAAAAAATATTTAAAGCTCTAAGCGCTCAAACTGAGACAGGCTTTCCAGATTGTAAAACCAGCAGGCCACACACAATCAGTGGATCTGAAATATGTGACCAAGCTCAGTGCACAAGCCCAGCTGCACCTTTAAATAACGACCCCTCATCGGGAGGCTTTCAGCTCCGTCATAAAGCTGCAGAAAAGCACTCTGACTCCACCACAGATTACCGTATTTCTGGGTGTACGAGTCATCACCATTTTGTTCAAGGCAGGTCCTTCAGGGAAGCGTATCTCTTCAATGCGCTTCTGTCCACAGAGCTCTAAACGGGGTCAGAGAGTGACCTCACGCTCTCCCGACACCTCCTGGGCCCCTTCAAGGTAGCCATGCGCTGCACGCTGTACGTGCTACTAAAAATGCGTGCTCTGCAAATATGGCTAAGCAAGCAAATGCGCCCTGCCCCCTCGGGTGAACAGGGAGGACCTTGATCAGCTCAGGGTGTCCAGCAACCCTGGGGCCCCAGAGGAACCCTCCAGTGTCCACAACAGACGCCTCACTGGGTCGAGCATTGTCCTACGTGTTAACCAACACGGCCGCATCCAAGAGGGGATGGGGAATGGTCCACAGACACTGGACTACCAAAGTCCTCTGGAAACAACATAGCACAAGAAAACTCATCAGCTTCCTGGAATTGAGGCCAGCTCACCTATCTGTGAAACACGAGCCTCTCATGTAGCGTGCCCTAGGGCTATTGTCACGGAAGGTGACATGCACCCGGGTAGCTCAAACCATGAGACAGGCTCTCTCAGGAGGGCCTCTTCTAACCCTAGGACAGAGGCGGAACCAAAGGCTTGTGGACCAGATCTGGCCACGGTGCAGCCGGGCATCCGTAGGTCTGTCCGCTTGCAAAACCTGCACGTTCTACGAACTGTGCCTCTCACTAAACAAAGCAAACGCAGAAGCTCTGGCCCACGGCTAGCCAGCAGGGGCGCTGCGTTGCACCTCTCCCTCCACACCTCCAATTCAGGAGACGCGGGAACACACATGCAAGGGAGACCCCTCCCTAATATTGTTGGCCCCCAGATGACCATGGAGCCCGTGGCCCTTGGGGGTGTGCTCAATGCTGATACCTTGGCAGCTGTTCCCCTATAGGGACCTGCTGACTCAACCACACGAGCAGCCTCTCCACTTACGTCCAGGACTGTGGCAGATCTCAGCTTGGTTGCTGAGAGGAACAAACTGATAGCCTCAGACCTCCCTAGCAACGTGATAAACACAATCCAGGGAGCGAGAGCTGTGTCAACACAGACTCTCTACGCTCGCAAATGGCATGTTTTTGAGGCTTGGTGCATGGAAAGGAATATTGTCCCATATTCCTGTGACCTGGTCCAGCTTCTAACCTTTATGCAGGACCTGCTGGAAAAAGGCCGCTCTTTTTCTACCATTAAGGTGTTTTTGTCAGCCATCTCGGCATGCCACGAAGGCTGGGGGGTAGGGGAAAACACCCGGTGCACACCCTCTCATGATACGGTTCATGAAGGACGTACTGAGGAAAAGACCCCCCCAGCAGGACTCTGGCCCCTGACTGGGACCTCCAGTTAGTCCTGAATGCTCTTTGTAAGCCCCCATTCGAACCTCTGAGCAATATTAAGATAGATTTGCTATCTTATAAAACTGCTCTACTCTTGGCTCTTTGCTCAGGTAAACGTGTAGGTGACCTCCACGCTTTATCTGTGTACCCAATGTGTACAAAGTTTGCCCCTGATGGGTCAAAGGTCACCCTATGTCCTAACCCCGCATATGTCCCAAAGGTTCCAACTTTGAATCCCAGAAGTCTGGACTTTGAACTTTCTTCATTTCCTCCTGCTCCCGTCCTCACTGAGGAACAGAGGAGGTTGAGAGCACTCTGCCCCGTCAGGGCCTTGGGTGCTTACATTGAAAGAACAGCTGATTGGAGGAAAACAAACCAGCTGTTTGTATGTTTTGCCAACCCGGCTGCTGGCAGGGCCCTGTCAAAACAGCGCCTCTCACACTGGGTGACTGAGGCCATTAAAAGGGCGTACAGTAGCAAAGGTCAACAGGTGCCCTCTGGGGTACATGCCCACTCCACTCGAGGCTTGGCCACCTCGTGGTCACTGTTCAAGGGCATACCAGTTGCAGACATCTGTGCAGCTGCAAACTGGATTTCAACAAACACGTTTGCAAAACATTACAGTTTGGACGTTACTGCATGTGATGTCACTCAGGCTGTCCTCTCGAACACACAGTAGAGAGCAGCCAAAAGATGCCTAATGTATGAAGGCAGAAGTTCTCACAAGCATGCATTTTACTGAGCATTTCAAGGGCGTGAATGAATTACGTTCCCATAGCAATAGTGTTACACCAAGTGAACCTGACTGATAAAGGGAACTGAAAGTTATGCACCATAACTCATGCTCCCTGAAGGAAGGGAACAATGTGCAACACAGTTGGCCCTTTTCAATGCCAAAGCTCGGTGAAGTGCACTTGGAGACCGTTTGGATGGGCGCTAGCGTCTTAAGTACCCAGAGGGCGGGGCCTCTGAGGTGACGCTGACGCCCACTGCCATAAAGGCGTGAATGCATTCCTTCAGGTAATCACGCGGGGGCGCAATTCCCATAGCAATAGTGTTGTACCTCGTTCCCTTCCTTCAGGGAACATGAGTTATGGTGCATAACTTTCAGTTTATTTTTATCCCATATGTTTTTGTCAAAATTTTTGTGCCATTTCCAAAATTCATATATGAAAATGTTCAGCTCTTTCAGGAGAACGGTGCTATGACCTTTGGTATTGGTGCAACTTTAGCTTTATGAAATATGTAGACTTTTCTGCCATTTTTTTTCCTCCTTAAAAAATGAATTGAGCTTATTTTCCATCCTTCAATTCTTTAGATCTGTTTACAACCTTTTACTGCTCCTTTCACATTTTGTTCTGGTTCAGCTTTGGCCATTTCCCGATAATTTCAGCTGTTTTTTCAGCTGTTTAAATATCCCTCCATATTCCTTCTGCTAACTACATTTTTGTGTTTCTTCTAAATTATTTCTGTTAGTTTCATCTCGTTATGTTCCTTTCAGCTCATTCCTGCAAGTTTTAGCTTTTTCTGTTATTTCAGCTACTATTTACCTGTAGCTGTTTATATGCTAATATTAGCCTTTCAGCCAATTCCACATTTTTTGCACTCATTTCAACCTTTTCAGCTTAAGTCAGCAAAAATGTGCTCTTTCCACTTCTTTCTGGTAAGTTAAGCTTCTTTCTTACGTTTCAGATGATTTTGTTGCTAATTTGAGCTTTTTTCAAGTCATTGACACTTTTGTGCTAATTTCTGCTTCTTTCAGCTAAATTGGGCAAACTTTTTTTCCCCTAATTTCTTTTGATAATTTAAGCTTGTTCTAGCTTTTAGCATCCATTCTCTTCTGCTTATTTGGGTTAGTTTAGCGGGGGTAGTAGCCTAAGTAAAGAAGCCCAGACTTCCCTCTCCCCAACCACTTGGAGCAACTCCTCTGGGGGAATCCCAAGGCGTTCCCAGGCCAGCCGAGAAACATAGTCCCTCCAGCGTGTCCTGGGTCTTCCTCTGAGTCTCCTCCTGGTGGGACGTGTCC